>JAEIFP010002180.1:0-74290 GCA_018903935.1 Drosophila insularis
CGTATTAACTGGAGAAATAAAACCTAATATATTATGCATTATGAAGAAATCTATGTATAAAAAAAAGGGGGCAATAAAAACGAGCGGAGCAAAAAAGGAGGCGGGCAAGGGCAGCGTCGCATAGCAACCAGAGAGGAAATGCGACGAAAAAGAAAAAGCAAGGACTGGAGAGAAAAAGATGGAGGCCCGCATCGGAACAGAGACGCTATGTGGGCAAAGCAGAGCAACAAGGACAAGAGTCAATGGGCACACAGCAGTCGAGAAAGTGGATGCGGCTGCGCCTAGGACTTTTACGGGATTTTCACCATGCATGGCAGCAGCTTGGATGAAAGCTAAGTTAGATGCCCCAGAATACCTATATAAGGCCGGCAGCAAATTATGAAATTATCAAGTCGTCGAGTCAAGATCAAGCTATCAAGTCCTCGAGTCCTGATCAAAAAGAAGCGAAGCAACAAATCCCTTTTGGCCTTACGAGTAACCTTAAGAATATTTGGCGCCTAGCAAATCACCAGTACAAGCAAGACGTCGAGTTTATAAGCCCTTACGAGTAACCTTATGAACTCCACGAGCATCAACAAATCTGAAACATAAAACAAATAATCACGTATCCAGTGTAATCAACAACCAAATCAGTAAAGATAATACATATAAGTTAACACATCCGGCCTGACATAAGTCATCGGCCTAAATTCTGCATGGGCAGCAAACCTTTAACTATATTTCTGCTTCCCATGCAATCGTTTCTCCGCTGACAACGCTATCCGCGCGGACGTCGCAACGAACTTGATCCATGCAGCATAATTGCTGACACAGCGATTATAGGTCAGGGCTAGCTTAGCATTTTGTACTTTTAGTTTTTAGTCTTTTACGAACAATAAACGAAGTAATTATCTTATAATTAGTGACATCGCACAAGTAAAGAACTATATTAACTGGCGCCCGACTAGTTGAAAAAAAAAGTACTCAAACACCCTGAGCAAGAAATCAGCATCGTCATTACGGCATTTGAGTTTGCAAGGAAAAAACACAAAAAAAATCAATAAGTTACAAAAAATAACTAATACAAAAAATCAGCAACAAAAAAATCAACAAGTTATAAAAATTACTAACAAACAAAAACATAAATCTACAACAAAAAATCAACAAGTTATATAAAATAACTAAAACAAAAATACAGAAAAATCATCAGCAAAAAAATTACGAAGTTATAAAGAACAACTACGCTAAAAGAGACTAGCAGAAGAAACCAACAATAATTCCAAAGAGACGTACCGAAACCGTCAGACCGACGTAGAGAGCGAGACAAAGAGAAGACAACACACAGCAGCGAATTATTCTATATAAAATATTTTTACACATATTTAAAAGAAGACATGTAAGTAGAGTGCTCGTTTAAAAATAAAAATACAAATTCAAAGAAGTGAAAATTGTATCTTTGTAGCACGAAATAAAAAAAAAGAAGATTAACAATATCTTATGAGCGTAAGTGACAGTAAAGAATACTTCAAAGATGCCGAGATAGTTCCGGGCATCGAGTGTAATGAGGCTTTATATATTGTGAAATCGGTATCCGATTTCGAGGGAAAAATTTAAACGTATATCTCGTAGCGGAAAGCTGCGCATACAGCGTATAAGATTTTTGAGAGTCATGATGGAAGTTCAAAACATTATCAGGCACTGGGCATTCTGAGAAATAAAATTAAAGGCTCGGCTGATATGGTACTGTCTTCCTACTAGAGTTGAGCATGGGCTGGTTTTTATCGTGCCACGTCGTGACACGATGGGCGACCGCGTGCGCGTGTTGAAAAGTTGAATTTTATCTATGGGCGTGCGTGTTCGTTCAGAGCAACGTGAACACGAAAAAACACGAACATTTTTTTAGAGCGAAGCTCTCTTAGGCGCTCTCGTCAGACGTCAGATCCGCAGCGCCTCAGATTTTCCTTTCTCTTCACTGTTCGTGAGAGACAAGGACCGACGACATTGAAACACCCGCGATTGGTCCGCCTATGTTTCTCTGTCTAGTCAGAGAGAATAGTCCAGGGGTAGGCACCCATAGCCCGTGCGGGCACTTTTGTTCGGCAATTGCTCGTTTTGCCATCTGTGTGCATGCCGAAGTCAACCTGACTTGCAATCGAGAGCTTAAAATCTGAATTAGTCGCTTGCAGCATTTCGACGCGAGTTGGTCTGTGTGGCTTTTTTAAAAATATGCACATGGAAAAATAAATTTAGGGGTTGTTTTTTTTTTTTTTTCTTGCAGCAGATCGTCGATTCCGCTCGTCTGAACGATTGAGGCAATACTTGTTCACTTTTTTTTTTTTGCAGTGTAAAACACACACATACATTGAAAGTTTGCGTTGGCTCTCTTTGTGCCGGGCCCTGATTTAGATCAGGGGTAGGGCAACGAAAACTGTCAATGTATGTGTGCGCTTGCCTGTGTGCGTAAGTTGCTTTACACTGCGCAAATTGCATGTGATGAAAGCAAGAACAATTAAAAGTGCGATGGAGAACCAATAATTTCGAATTAATACATTTTTTGAAAGTCAACTATTTGCTTTACTTCTATATTATTTGGATAACTTTTTATCCGAAGAAGATCTTCTAAATAGTTATCTGTTAGACTGTTTCGAATAGAATATTGCAAAAGTTGCCATTTACATAAAAAGAATGAAGGAATTAATTTTTTCATGTGTAGCTATCGAGCAAAGTGCTCGCGTCGAAATGCTGAGGGCAACTAAATCCACCCTCTTCCTCTGTGTGAGGACTTCGGCAGCCGTTCGGATACACGCATACGAGGTGCCGAACGTGTTCGTCTCCCGGGGCATATGAGTGCCGGGCTCTGGAATAGTCTATCTAAATAGTGGCTCAGTTGCGCATGAGCAAATCCTGTCGGTAATCGATCAGTTAGATCCATAATCCAACTGACGCGGCATCTGGCGGGCGCATAATCATAAGTGAAACCCAAAATCCATCCCCAGTATTTCTTCTACCCTTTCGTACTCAATACTCAAATCATAATAACAGTCTTTCAGTGAAGTAAACAATCAAGCGTGCAGGGTGAAAATTAAACCGTATTAGATGGCTCAAAATAAACGATCTTTCGAGGAAGATGATTCCAAACTTAGAAAAAAGTCTAACATACCCGTGAACCAGCCTCCCATTGCGACAACGTAAGTATATTGAAATTTGTCAGCAACTACGTTTTTTTTGCATTGCCGTCAAGTTGGCGCCAATTGCAAAATGAGAAAGAGGAAATGTTGATAACAAATTTGTTTGTATAGAAAATTATTGGCACGCGCACAGCTGAGAACTATATTTTTGGGTGTAGGTGGGCGGAGAGGACTTTTCATATTGAAGGATTCAAAAAATTCACCTTGCAGCCGTCAGCGTCGGTTGTGGCCAATCAAAGCAAAAAGAGAGTTTCTCAATAAATTTTTAGTTTTTAATAATCGAATTTGAATTTAAAATTGAACGAGGAATTAACCGACCGCACAACCGCTTACCATAAAAAAAATAATATTGATTTCATTTGTTGTTCATGTTCATTCATTTCTGCTATTGTTTATGACTGTAGTTCATCGTTTACTCGACGAATTCCTAGAGAGCTTCGCTCTAACCGGGTGTCCTGTGACACCTCATTGCTTTTTTTTTATTTTAAATTGACAAAAAATACAAAAATTCCCAATGCTGACTCAATATTTCAAGCTTGTAATCGGTCGGTCACACTTTAATGTAATTTACGCGCCGAAGCACCACGCTTGCAAAAAATGGGAAAACTAAGAATTCAAGAAGCAATTAAAAAAAAAGACACTCGATTTAGGCTTTTAAAGCCTGAAAATGCGAAAAGCAGTGTGTGGGAAACATTTCGCATCATTGAGAAGGATGGAGTGCCGATTGACTTTGTTTGCTGTTCAAAGTGCATATTTGGCGAAAAACGGAACTAGCGCCTCAATTCGGCATAAATGCTCTATGGTGCAGCCACCAGAGCAAAAAACAATGCATAAATATGCCAAAAAACATATACCAATGCAAATTTTTTCGAATTTGTTAAAGAAACAATTGGCATTTGTGGCAAAACATCTGCTACTTTAAATGTTACAGAAGGTAAGAGACACCTTATGCGTTAGGGCTGGTATTGTGAGAGTTGTCACAATTAATTAACGTGTTAGTGTTTCTAAAATATATTTATATTTAAGGGCATTGGGTTTCGCGAATTTGCACAGCAGCTAATCAATACGGGCGCAGAATTTGGTAAACAAGACGTGGAAGACCTGATTGTATCCAGGAGAACACTCACAAGGGACATTTTAGAGCAGCAATATATAGAAATAAAAACTAAGCTGTTGGAGTCCCTGGAAAATGAAGAACTTTCATACACAACTGATATGTGGACGGATTCACACACGCAGAAAAGTTTTATTTCGGTCAGAGCACACTATATTACAGAAGAATTTGAGCTAAGGTAGCTATTCTTGGTATTAAGGAATTTAAACATGAAAAAAAACGGGAGTTAATATTCTTTCTCAAGTTTCAAAATGACAGACAATGGGGCCAACGTTGATTCCGCTTTCAGCTCATATAAACGTATGTCTTGTGCATGTCACAACCTAAATTTGGTAATGGATGACGTTTTAGAAAAAATCCAGTTCATGGTGTTCTAACATTCCTGGAGAGTTGTAAAAAATTAGTAAAATATTTTAAACATTCTGAGCTAAATAATAAGTTGTCTAAAACGTTGAAGCAAGATATAAGGACACGTTGGAACTCAAAATATATTATGCTTAACATCATTTACGAGATGCAACAAGAAGTACAGAACTTACTCCTACAAAAGAATGAGCTTAAATGAGTGTCCGAAATTCACTTTTATTTGCTTGGCTTACTTTTGGAATTTTAAATCCTTTTAAAGAGTGCTCAGAGCAGTTAAGTGCTGATAAACAGCCAACTATACATATCTATGTACTTTGGTATGAAAAACTTAAAAAAACACTGTCAATATTCAATAATGGATTCTGATGTTATGACAGAAATAAAACGTAATAATTTAAATTCGTTAGAAAAACGTTTTCAGCCATCAATCAGTTTAAACATATAAGCCTCTTTAATCCAGATCAAAATAAGCTAGTGCTGGCCACTGTTAGAGCTATGTGTTCAATGAAAGACGTTGGTATTTCATGAAGTTATTAAATGTTTATTTATTTATATATATATAGGCACTAGCACATAAACCAGTGACTAAAGGTTGTCGCAACCAACACATAAATTGGGTGGACTTCGGAGTGAGATTACAAAGGTAGAGATTGGGGGCCAAAGACACAGCGATGCACACCCGATGTAACTACAATTGGTATCTGATCTAACTAAGAATAATGCATTTCTTTTATAGTAAAAATAGAGAGCTCACCAGTGCATAGTTCGACATAGTGTTAGGTCAGCAAAATACGTCTTTATTGCATAGCAGCTTAATTAACTAGGTCTTTATTGTTAACTGCTGACCATCTCACACCTACTTACTACTGATGAGCCATCGCTATCTATAACCGGGTTACATACTAACTTGACATATATTTCTATATTATGATTGTCTTATTGTTATCTTATTTTATATAGTTTAAACACCAACATACTCCCGGCCGTTGAACACCTGTTCAACATTATCCAACGTTGACCGCAAAATTGCTGGGGGCTGGGTTTACTGCAGCAGGGGTCGGTATGGGATTGACGATCCTCACGGTTGTCTGATCTGGACCATTGTGTCTTTGGGGTTGTAAGCATCTTCTTATTCCATATACCATCACAAGAACCAATGGTATTGTTAGCGCTACGTAGGAGACGATAACATGGTGAGCCGGCTGGCTGAGGTCCTCTGGCTATTTCCAGTTTTGCTTAGTTTCCAGTTTTCCTTGAATGTTGCTTAATTCGTCGTAGCTAAGCTGCATCTTCGGGAATTGTGTTGTTGTTGGCGCTGCCTTTGTTGGGCCAATGCTGAAGTTGCCAAATCGCACATATGACAATTTCATTGTGTCTGTCGTAGCTATACGGTGACCTGTTATTCGGATAGCAGAACTTCTTGCTGTACACGTCGGGTCTAGGGTTAACAATCCAGTCTTCTTGATAGTGACATCTTGGATGTTATCGTCACAGGTCACTGTGAGTTCAATTGGTCTGGTGGTGGCAAAAATCCACTGATTTTTGTGATACATGTTGTACCACACGAATGACCTGTTTGTGTGTTGTATTTGACACACTGATGATTTTGAGTTTTTGAATAACTGGAACTCACAGTTGCTATTGGCCGTAAACGTCGTTTGTTTATCAAAACAAATATATTGCTCATTGTTGAGCTGATAGCATCGTTCCAGATCTGCTCTTGAGAGCCCAATGTATTGACTTTGTTCTTTGTTGACAGCAATAATAGGAATTTGAATGTTCATCGTTACAATCCCATGAGTTCCAACTGCTGGAATGGGTACTAGGTTATACAGTTGCACTGTCTGCGTTGCCACTAATGGAAACGTGACTTTAAATATCACATGATTGTTTGCGATTGTGCCTTGTGCCTTCATTAAGCCATATAATTGTAAGACGTCGTTATCTGGAACTGGCAAATCCAAACCAAACGGAAGATGTCTCTTTAGTTGGTTCAAATGTGCCCGAAGCTGGCCTGGTGATAGTAGTAATGGGCTTATTTTACTATGATGGGCATCCGTAAATACTCGGGAAATTTCGGTTTGAATTCGTTGCAAATTCCCTGCAATAACTGTCATCTGAGTAGTTAGAGTGATATACCATTGTAATGCCTTTACCGCATTATCCTGGACCTTAGTTATGTCGTTCATTTGCTGTTCCATTAGTTTCATCTGATTTTCAATTGTGGCTTCGTCTCGCTTGATGATATTTATTGTTGAATCAATCACAGATGTCTGGTTTTGTAGCAATGTCAATAAATAGTCTTCATTTGATTTAACCTTTCGTATAGTGCCTGACATCTCTGCTGCATACTTTGATTCCAGCACACCAAATAAGCCGTTCGCTATGTTCCCAATTATATCCAACGGCGATCGTCGTTGGCGTTTTATGTGAAGGAGATCATTTCCTGTTAGTAGCTCTGAGTTGACATGCTCGAAGTGTCTCTGCATTGCTGTGCATGCCTCTGGAACCTTCATTAACAAGCATATTTCTCCAACCTTAACTAATCCGTCTGAAAATGTCTTCAGGTCGGCGCAATATGGTTCGAGATCGTAAAATGCTACGATAGTCCAGTCAGATGTTGCCATTCTTCCTGTGCCAATACTTTCGTAGTATATGCCTGGTTTGGAGTTGAATCGAGTGATGTTGGTCCTTTGAGCAAATGCTATAGGAAGGAACAACAGCATTAGGCAGATCGTTATTGCCAATGGTGGCAGACCGGCTGATAAACGTCTTTTTGTCTTAGGTTCTGCAGTGTCCTCGATACCAGGATCTTCTTGGGCATTGGTTTCTGTGTCATTGGCTTCGATTTTGCGTTTCATTCCCGTCTCTCTAAGCAAGGGGGCCAATTTATGGATGGCACGCTTGTAGGTGCCTCTGGCTGTCTTAACGTCTACCACACGGACGTATCCATCCAAGCCTGGATACAATTTGATAATTCGTCCAATCGGCCACTGCAAGATTGGCACATTATCCTCCTTTAGAATTACCATCATGCCTTTTTGACATTGTTATATGGTTTCTTCCATTTGGATGTACCCTGCAATTCCTGTAGGTACTCTTGAGACCATTGTGTCCAGAATGTATGCTTAAGCCTTTGCACTAATTCCCATTGCTCTGGAATGGATCGCTGTGTTACTGGCTCTGCATCAGGTTGAGCTACTAATGGTTCTCCGATCAATAAATGGCCTGGGGTTAGAGCTGTCAAGTCGTTGGGATCGTCTGAGTTTGGGGTTAACGGGCGAGAGTTCAGTACTGCTTCAACATTGACAATAATGGTAGACAGTTGTTCAAACGTTAAATTTGCTGTCGATACGTTTTTCAATAGTAAATGCTTAGCGGATTTCACTGCAGCTTCCCATAATCCTCCGAAATGTGGAGACCGTCGTCCAATCGGCCACTGCAAGATTGGCACATTATCCTCCTTTAGAATTACCATCATGCCTTCTTTGACATTGTTATATGGTTTCTTCCATTTGGATGTACCCTGCAATTCCTGTAGGTACTCTTGAGACCATTGTGTCCAGAATGTATGCTTAAGCCTTTGCACTAATTCCCATTGCTCTGGAATGGATCGCTGTGTTACTGGCTCTGCATCAGGTTGAGCTACTAATGGTTCTCCGATCAATAAATGGCCTGGGGTTAGAGCTGTCAAGTCGTTGGGATCGTCTGAGTTTGGGGTTAACGGGCGAGAGTTCAGTACTGCTTCAACATTGACAATAATGGTAGACAGTTGTTCAAACGTTAAATTTGCTGTCGATACGTTTTTCAATAGTAAATGCTTAGCGGATTTCACTGCAGCTTCCCATAATCCTCCGAAATGTGGAGACCGTGGTGGTATGAACTTAAATTGCACTCCTTTTTTGTTGCAAAACTCCTTAATCGTATCTGCTGCCTTTTCTGAGTGTATAGTATCATTCAGCTCCTTCAGTTGGTTGTTTGCTCCAACAAAGTTTGTTGCATTGTCGCAGTACAATGTCTGACATCTTCCTCTGCGTCCAATGAAGCGCTGAAGCGCACCTACGAATGAGGAGGTGGACAGGTCTCCGACCAACTCCAGGTGGACTGCCTTGGTTGCAAAGCATACAAATACTGCAATGTAAGCCTTGTCGGGACGTTTTCCTCGAACCTTATGGTGGATCCAGAATGGTCCACAATAGTCTACTCCGGCGTTGAGAAAGGGTCTATTTTGAGATACCCGGTGCTCAGGTAAGTCGCCCATGACTTGTTTAAAGAACTGAGGCCGGTACTTGGTGCATGTTACGCAGCCCTGGATCACATTCCGGACCATCGGCTTCACCTTAATGATGTGGTATTGTTGCCTAGCTATTCCGCGTAGTGCCTCATGTCCACAATGAAGATTCTCTTCATGAAGTTTCCTTAGTATCATTTTTACCACTGGATCATTATACGGCAAGAGATACGGATTCCTTGTTTCCGTTGATACTGGTGCTTGTTGTAGCCGAGTTGCTACTCGTATGATTGAATGTTCATCCAGTATTAGTGGCAATGTTGCCACCGTGCTTTTGCGATCTAGCGGTTGGTCAGGTCGTTTCTTTAAGTGTCGTAATTCATACGCAAATCCTGTTTCTTGAATTTGCTTAATGATCACTCTCCGTGCTTGGTCCAACTCTTCCAACTCTAACTGAGCCGTTGGTTTCCTGTTCTGCTTGTGACAAAACCGTAGCACATACGCCACTATTCCCTGTAGCCGGTAAAACGAATTTCTGTGATTTACCGTATATATCCATTCACTCTTGTCGTTTGCCGTGGCAGTCACCATGCTGAATACCTTGGTTTTCTTCTCAGCGGTATCAATCGTGTGCTCTGTAGGCTTAAATGGTGCTGGCCAGCCACGTTGTGGTCCATGCAAGAATAGTGGTCCATATAACCATAATGTATGTGTGCTAAGCTGGGCTGCTGATATGCCTCGAGACAGAACATCAGCTGCGTTGAGCGCTGATGACACATGACGCCATTGCCTTGGATGTGATACCGCATGTATTTTGGTCAACCGATTAGCCACAAACGTGTGGAAATGTGATGCCCGTGAATTAATCCAAGAGAGTACTACTGTTGAATCTGACCAGAGAAATGATTCCACACCTTCTGATCCGAATTGGAGATCCTGTCGAACTCTATCCGTGAGTTCAGCTCCAAGTACAGCTGCACATAGTTCCAGCCGGGGCAGTGTTTGTTGTTCCAGGGGAGCCACTCTCGACTTGGCGCACAACAATCTGACCGAAATTTGGCCATTTTTATAGGTTGATCGGACATAAACTGCCGCACCATACGCCTTTTCTGATGCATCAACAAATGTATGCAATTCCTTTGTAGTGGGGACCTTGCCCTCAAAAATATGCCTTGGAATTTTCATGTGGTTTAGTGCCTGTACATCCTCTCGGTAAGCTTCCCATTGCTTCTCCAAATACGGCGGTAGGTCCTCATCCATCTCAATTCGTTCGGTAGCAACATGTTGAAGAAACATTTTCGCTCTTACCACTACCGGTGCGAATAGTCCTAGAGGATCGAAGATTTGACCTACTTCAGATAGCACCACTCGTCTGGTTATTCCCTTTGTATGTCTTTGAGCCTTTCCACATAATTGGTCTTCTTTGGGTGCCCATATGATTCCCAATGTTTTGACACTTGTTTGTTCCAGTGTGTCACCGAGATTGATGTCAGCAATCGTATCCTCCTTTGGAATTTCTTTTAGAAGTTGACTGCTATTTGAACACCACTTCCGTAAGTTGAAACCCTTAGGTCTCAAGATTTCTAGCAGCTCGTGTCTTATTTGCAGGGCTTCTGGTAAACTATCTGCTCCTGTAAGACAATCATCAACATAAAAGTCATTTTTTAATGCCAATGCTCCAGACGACAAATTTTCCATGTTTTTTAGCGCCAAATATTCCAGACACTTAAATAAATATGGGGCTGATGTTGTTCCATAAGTCACCGTTTTTAAACGATAAAACTTCAGTTCTTGACTTGGATCCTCTCTCCACACAATCATCTGATTGAATTGATCGGCAGGGTTTATCCAAACTTGACGATACATTTTTTCAATGTCCGCAGTGAACACATATTTGTGTGTCCTGAACCGCAGTAGAATTGAGAATAGTTGACTCTGTACAACTGGTCCTGGATATAAAATATCGTTCAGTGATTTTCCTGATGACGTTTTGGATGATGCATCAAACACTACTCTTAACTTGGTGGTGGTACTTTCGGGCTTTAGTACACAGTGATGTGGAATATAGTAATGGTTCTTGGGTATTTGCTCCACCATTACCTGCTTCATATGTCCAAGCTGTTCATATTCTGACATAAATTTCACATACTCCTTTTTTATGTCAGGGCTCAATCGCCGCTCTAACGACATGAATCTTCTTATGGCTACTTCCCGAGATTCTCCAAGGGATGAAGCTTCTTCAGCAAATGGAAGCTTTACAATTAGTCGATTGTCAGCCGCCGTGTGTAGGTTATCGAGGAAGAATTTTTCACAATACTCTTCCTCTGGACTCCTATACCTTTTTATTGGCTCTAGTGTGTCTAGCTGCCAAAATCTTTCTAGAGATTCCTCTGGATTAGTTATGCCTACCATACATGTGATAGACGCTGACGTTGACATATTAATTCTGCCAGCAACAATCCCTCCCAATTCTGAATTTTGTAATGTTGGACGGTTTCGATTTCCCCGTCTTCTTTCTGGTAGCAATATAGCATAGTGATCATCAGCTCCCAACAGCATATCAATTTTTCCTGGTTTATCAAATGTTGGGTCCGCTAATTGAATGTTGTTTGGTAGTGTGACTTTCTCAGTTATCTGTTCTGTGGGTTGGTCACCTATTATGTGTGGCAATACAAATGCCTCAACTAGCATTGCGAACTTGTTGTATCTTGACCTTACAACCAAGCTTACTCGCGCCTTGCTTATCTGTGGTTGACCACCCACTCCATTTATGTGCACATGAGTCTCGTTAATTTTCAATGATAACTTCTTTACCAGTCTCTCTGAAACGACATTTACTTGTGAGCCGCTATCCAAGAGTGCTCGAAATTCTCCTGTCCTTTCATTTATTCCTTTTACTACTACCTTGGCCGTTGCCAACAGAGTGTATTTTCTGCCAATTCCATATGCAGACGCTGCTGAAGCAGATGTAGCCATTTGGTTGCCTGTGTCTAAATGCAACATCGTGTTATGTTTTTTATCGCATTTGAAGCATCCCCTCCATGAGCAATTTTTGGCCATATGGTCTGGCTTAAAGCAATTGACACACAATTTGTGTCTCTGCACCCAATTTAGCCGCTCTGCTGCGGATTTGATTTTAAACCTTTCACATTGGAAGAGTTTGTGTTTTGATTTCTCACAGAAAGCACACAAGGTACTGTTTGTCCCAGATGCTGTTGCGCATGTCTTCCTTGGATTTAGTTTTTCAATGCTGCGATTTTCGTTTCTTGGTTTCCCAATCGCCTCTAATGTTAGGAAGCGTTGTTCCAAGAATGATAGGAAATCCTTTACTTCCTGTAGATCCCTTGTGTTTGAAAGAGATTGCTCATATAGTGTGTGGTTGAATCTATCCAATTTTCTTGCCATATGAAACATTATGACAGCATCTGACGATTCCATATTGACGCCTACATTTTTTAACGCTTGCAATGATTCAAAGATGTTATCATGCAAATTCTTTATCGAAGCTGCGTCATTTCCCACATTTGGGTGATCAAACAGCTTTGTCAGTATGGCTGTTACTAGAACTCGTTTGTTGTTAAACCGATCCTGCAACACTGACCAAGCAGTGTTATAATTGGCTTCTGTTAATTCCAGGTGCCGTATCAATCTCTCTGCTTCTCCAGAAAGGTTTGATTTTAAGTACCACATTTTCTCTATTGTGGATACATTTGACTCATGAACCACCTTTTTATAGATGTCATGAAATTGTTGCCATTTCAGATAATCCCCATCAAATTTTGGAATGGGAATTTTGGGTAGTTGCAATGATTGTATTGATTGCACTACAGGCGCTGATTGTATCTCTACATTTTCTGCTGGTGCCACACAGAATTTCAGCATTGTATTTTCTGCAGCCACAAACGTAGCTATATTATATCCGACTTCGGCTGGATTGTCAGTTAGCCGATGAATCTCATAATGGATTTCTTCAATTTGCATCCATAATTTGTCGACTACCGATTTATAATTCATTTTTTCCTCAGGCACTATTTGTCTTAATGTCCTGGACAATGAATCCAACAGCGCACCTTGCTTGCGAAGCAGTGGTTTGATCATGACTCGCTCTTCCTCTCTTTGACGAGCTTGCCTCTCTAATTTTATCTTTGCCAAGTGGTCCTTCCAATCTTCCTCAGTATTAGTTACCACCGCCTTCATTCTGGTGAAATAGTCCGTTACAAAGTAGTCATCTTCTGTTGGCACGTTATTTAATTTGTCCATTAGCTCCTGATGACTTTTTTCGAAGTTCTCCCACATGTATTCCAGGAGCTCAAGTTTCTCCTCAAAATAGGCAGGCTTCGTTTTCCTGGCGATAGAATCCTTTTTGGTATTCCGAATGAAGGCCTGAATTGCTTCTCCGCGTTCTGTCTGCTGATTATAGAACTCCTCCATGTTCTTTTATATTCTTATTTACTTGCTTATTTATACTAGTATTTGACCCGATGGGAGTTTATTTATTTTGTCAAAGACAGGGAACGCTCCGACTCGTTCCTTAAATTGGTCAAGTGTAGTACAAGTAAGAATAAGAACTAAATGGAAGTCGCCTTTTGTTTAGTTTTTTTTTAACAATAGTTAATTTTATTTCCAATATTCGTATTCTTTTTACACAGATATACGCCACGACAGTGAAACCAATTTTTTGAGTTTCTTTTATTTGTTAAAAATTGCTGACTGATGCCAAATTATGGTACTCGTATGTACTACCTGGGTTTAGCTAGGTCAGAGATTGCTGACGCCAATTTCTTTTTTTTTTTTTTGTTTATTTTTTATGCAACAGAGTTGAAGAAACTTTATTTTACATAAAAAATAACTTATTATGATTTGGTCGCCCTGTTGACTCAAATCGTTGTTAAATGTTTTTTAAAAAGTGATCGCCTAGTTGATCAACTTTCATTCAATGGGTATGCACTGCTACCCTGTTGCGGAAAACCAACCACTAGTTTTCCAATAAATTGTTTTAGTTATTTATATTGGTACGCACTGATTGCCACGTTAATCAATTGCGATTTTTTAGTCGGGACCCCAGATTGATGTGGAATGTTCACCAATTTGTGCCCTCGCTTAGGATTGTACTGCGTCCTAAGCGTGCAAAGAAAGTAGTCGCCTATTTGACAATTTCCTTGTTGTTGAGAGATTGGTCGCCTGAGTTGACTAAATCTTCTCACTTGATGACGGTTTCACCAAGTCTGTTAATCTTTCAACTTGGAGCCGCCAATGTCGGGGTCACCAAAATGTTCAATGAAAGACGTTGGTATTTCATGAAGTTATTAAATGTTTATTTATTTATATATATATAGGCACTAGCACATAAACCAGTGACTAAAGGTTGTCGCAACCAACACATAAATTGGGTGGACTTCGGAGTGAGATTACAAAGGTAGAGATTGGGGGCCAAAGACACAGCGATGCACACCCGATGTAACTACAATTGGTATCTGATCTAACTAAGAATAATGCATTTCTTTTATAGTAAAAATAGAGAGCTCACCAGTGCATAGTTCGACATAGTGTTAGGTCAGCAAAATACGTCTTTATTGCATAGCAGCTTAATTAACTAGGTCTTTATTGTTAACTGCTGACCATCTCACACCTACTTACTACTGATGAGCCATCGCTATCTATAACCGGGTTACATACTAACTTGACATATATTTCTATATTATGATTGTCTTATTGTTATCTTATTTTATATAGTTTAAACACCAACACTATGCTTGTAGACTGTATGGAATCCGTTAATAGTTCTGTAGAATCGCCCCCTAAAAGGAGGACACAACCTACTCATTTATTTGCTGAATTTTTAGACAGTCAACAAACTAATTCGTTAGAAAACCCCGTAGTCGAACAAAAAAGGGCTACGGGTACTAGCCCGAAGAGTATTAAGTATTCCAGCTAGCTCAGCTACGAAAGGGTGTTTTCAACCTCGGGGAAAATTTTAAATGAACGTCGCTCGACTCGTTCGTAGAACGATCGATAGCAGGAAAGACAATAAAATTACTAATCGATACAGGCGCAGCAAAAAATTACATAAAACCGATGTCAGAATTAAAAGGAATAATTAGTGTTAAAAAAAATTTTTGGTTATTACACTTCATGGTTTTAGCCCAGTTCAGGAAAAATGCCTTATGCATCTTTTTGGCACCAATGCCACATTCTTTCTATTGCCAAATTTAACAAGCTTTGACGGAATAATAGGGCTTGACCTTTTAAACGAAGTTTGTGCCACTTTAGACTTTAAAAGCAGCACGTTAAAAACCCAGTCCGGATCCGAAAAAAATCAATTCCAAAAAACCTTAAATGTCAACGTTACAGATGTAGAAGACATAGAAGTACCCCCAGGAATCAGAGAAAAATTTACAAAAATGTTAGAAGAAAGAATAAGCGTTTTCGCTGAACTAAACGAAGCTTTACCTTACAACACAAATATCATAGCCGAACAGAAGACGAGAACCCGGTCTACTCTAGGCACTATCCATACCCGTTGGGGGTCTCAGACTTTGTCAATAGCGAAACTAGTGACATGTTGAGGAATATATTTTCAGACCATCAGTATCCCCTTATAATAATCCCTTGTGGGTAGTTCACAAAAAAAAAAAGTAGACGAACACGGAAATAGGAAAAAACGCCTTGTTATCGACTTCAGGAAATTAAATTCTAAAACAATCGATGATAAATATCCTATACCCAATATCACTGTAATTCTTTCAAACCTCGGACAAGCCAAATACTTCACAACTCTTGATTTGAAGTCAGGATTTCATCAAATCCTTCTCGCGGAAAAAGATTAGGGAAAAAACCACATTTTCTGTAGGAAATGGGAAGTACGAATTCTGTAGACTTCCCTTCGGCTTAAAAAACGCTCCTGGAATCTTTCAGCGGGCAATTGATGACGTCCTTCGCGAACAGATTGCTAAATCGTGCTTCGTTTATGTAGATGACGTGATTATATTCTCTGAGAATATAGAAAACCACGTCTACCATATTGCTTGGGTATTGGACAAACTGTATAACGCTAACATGAGGGTATCACGAGAAAAGTCTAACTTTTTTAAGAAAAAAGTCGAGTATCTTGGATTCGTGGTAGCAGGCTACTATAGGCGTTTTATAAAAGACTTTGCATCTATAGCTAAACCATTAACTCACATACTTAAGGGTGATAATGGTAAGGCAAGTGCTCGACAGTCAAAGAAAATTCCAGTAAGTCTCAATGAGAAGCAAAGATTGTCTTTCGAAAAATTGAAAAATATCTTAGTCTCAGAGGACGTAATGCTTCTATACCCTGATTACAAAAAACCATTTGACTTGACCACAGATGCTTCGTCTTCTGGTTTAGGTGCTGTTTTGTCACAAGAAAAAAAACCAATTACGATGATATCAAGAATCTTAAAAGACAACGAGTTGAATTTCGCGACAAATGAACGTGAGCTACTTGCGATAGTGTGGGCTTTAAAAACCCTTAGAAACTATCTGTACGGCGTAAAGAATTTAAATATATTTACTGACCATCAGCCACTTACATTTGCCGTTTCCGACAAGAACACAAACGCGAAAATCAAAAGGTGGAAAGCGTACATTGATGAGCATAATGCCCAAATTTTTTTTAAACCAGGAAAAGAAAACTTAGTTGCCTATGCTCTTTTAACACAAAATATTTATGCTTTAGAGGAGGACATTCCATCTGTTCGTGGAGGGGCGGAAGGATCCCAATAAAATACAAGTCGTTGGCGGGTGCCAATTTCTTCTGGGTATGGTGAGCGGGTGATAAATTAAGAACGCGCGATAAATTCGGTTAAAAAAAACGTATACTTTATTAAATATTCACAGGTGGCCCGACACACACGAAATGGTTCGGGTTAAAAATATGAAGTTCGAGATTGCAAAGCTGAAGGAGAAGAACGGGTGTTCGGGTGAAAAACTCGGACTAGATTAAATGGCGATCCCCATGGGAAAAAACCAGTCACCCCTCCTGGTGTGACCGTAGCTGCCGAGGATAAAAAAACCCTCCTCACTCCTCACTGCTCTTCGCCGCTCACTGCTGTTCACCCGGTGGCGTGAAGATACCGCCCCCTTTGCAACACTTTGCAATTGCCACCCTGGACATATGTAGGATGGGGGGCGGCAGCGTTCTGGAGAGCCTAGATCCCACAGGAGCCGGAGACGACCCATCCGAACACGGTGCTCTGGGCTGCGGGAGTACCGCTATGACCTGATGGTTGGATGACCTCAGGATAGAGGTCTGCCCCGAGCACCACGGACACCGAAGCCGGCCGATAGAAATAGGGGTCGGCCGGGATCAGGGTGGCGAGTTTCTCCCGGACCGGCGCTGACACTTCCCGGATGGGGGTGCGGATGAGCAGGTCCTCTTCGACCCGGAATATAACATTCCGCCGGAACGTATTGTCGGACCTCGCCTCGAGGACGGCCGTGCAGGCTTGGTCGACCCCGACCTTGGTCACAGCCATCCCCAGAGACCGGGCAAAAGAAAGATTGATGCGGCTCTCAGCCGCACACGCATCGAGGAGGACGCGGGTCTCGAAGGAATTCGAGCCGTTGCCCAACCGGAGGATTGCTGTTGGCATGACAGTCGTCGTCCTGGCGTGGAGCAGGGAGGAGAGAGAGATCTCGGCTGCGCCTTCTGGAGAAGCGGAGCGGTCGGAAGATGATCGGGAACGGGGTTGTGGCGGTGGTGCTGCACGTCCGGAGGAGGGTAGTTGGCTGCGACGCCGGGCCGAGGCGCGTTGTCTCGGCGGTTGGTCGGCCATATGGAGCAGGGTATGGTGTTATTGCCCGCATCGTCGGCAACCATGGCGAGTCCGGCACGCGTCGGATGAGTGCTCGTGTGCCAAGCAATTGGGACAGTACTTATTTATAAGCACCGCCCGGAGCCGCTTTTCCCCTCGGAGGTTCAGGATGCGCTGACACTGCCGGAGTGCGTGAATCCCCCGGCAGACCCGGCATCGGTACGCGTTCGTCCCATGTGGAGCAGATCGTTTGCTGCGGTGGTACGGCAGACGCGTGGGGGCCATGCCGCTGTGAAGGGGAGAGCTGAACGAACTGCAACGAAAGAAATTACGGAGGGGAGAGTGGATTAGTCGATACACGAAAACGAACAACATGCAGGGAGACGAGGACATCCGGACGGAACATAGAGGGATTGGAAGTCACGGTAGCGTTTTAGGCTCAGGACTCCTGCTGTCTTGCAACAGGATGAGCTTTGCCACGGGTCGTCGTATAGACCCACGCGCTGTGGTGACATCAGCCACTCGGACGAGACCGTCAGCCCCGGGCAAAGTGCGCTCAATTCGCCCTAAGCGCCACTCGTTGGAGGGGAGATTATCTTCGGACACGATCACGAGGTCGCCGGTCTGGAGGCTGCGAGTCGGTAATTTTCACTTATTCCGTTTGTGGAGCTCCTTGAGGTACTCACTCTTCCATCGGCGGCAGAAAGCCTGCTGGATTGCCTTCAGTCGCTGCCATCGGTTGATCAGCGACATAGGCTCAACCAGAATTTCTGGTTCCGCAATGGATAAGAGTGGTCCTCCAATCAGGAAATGCCCCGGGCTTAGGGCCAGCAGATCCTCTGGGTCCTCGCTCATGGGAGAAATTGGCCTGGAGTTTAGGCACGCTTCGATCCTACACAGGAGAGTGGAGAGTTCCTCGAACGTGTACTTGACAGTGGAAGAAGACTTGTAAAACAGGGTCCTAAAACTTTTGACCCCTGCTTCCCACAGTCCTCCCATATGGGGCGCGCTTGGCGGAATGAACTGCCAGGATAAAATGTGCTGGGGAAATGCCTTCATTATCTCAAGCTTGGTGGCGTTCAGGAAGTCCTTTTCGAGCGCCTTTGAGGCCCCTACGAAGGTTTTGCCATTGTCGGAGTAAATGCGCTGTGGGCATTGTCTCCGTGCGACAAACCGAGAGAAGGCTGCAAGAAACCGTTCAGTGGTGAGATCGGAGGTAGCCTCGAGATGGATCGCCTTCGTGCTGAAACACACAAAGACGCAGACATAACCCTTAGTTATGAGACACGCGCGCCCGGTGTAATTCTTGAGGTCGAACGGCCCGGCGAAGTCAATGCCCGTGTGGGTGAAGGGCCTGGAGTACGTGATGCGCTCTCGAGGGAGATCACCCATCATCTGAGTCTGTAGTCGTCGACGATGAACGATGCAGACTTTGCACCCCTTGATGTGGGACTTCACCAGGTTCTTGACCCGTGGGATCCAGAATTTGGTGCGCAGATACCGCACCATCAGTTGATTGCCGCCATGCAACGTGATGCGGTGGGCGAATTCGACAAGCAGGCGAGTGAAATGAGTACTATAGGGGAGGAGAATAGGGTGACGTTCATCATACCGGAGGGACTCAGCGGCCCGGAGTCGTCCGCAGGAGCGGAGTACCCCATGCTGGTCGAGAAATGGATTCAAGTTGAGTAGCGCGCTGGATGATGGCAGGGGTCGCCCTTCACCAAGGGCCCGTATCTCCGCAAGGTATTCCCGACGCTGAGAGGTCCGAATCAAGGCGCGCTCGGCGGAGAGAAGTTCGTCATTGGTGAGGCGGACCGTGGAAGGCGTCGAAATCCTTTTGGTGGCGAAGCGTAGGACGTACGCGATGACTCGCAATGCCCTACCGTAGTCCGAGAAACGTTCGCCGACGTCATCGAGTAGGGTGGTCGCGGTGGGGTGGCACTGGACTCGCTGCTCCAGCTGGGTGTCTGGGAGTTCATGATGGAGAGTTGGCCAATATTCGGGGGCTCGCTGGAGACAGTCCGGCCAATGCCACCAGAGGCTGCTGGCAGATAACTCGTCCGCGGAGACTCCACAGCTCGCCAGATCAGCGGGTTTATCCTCGGAGCGCACATGTGCCCAGCTTTGGCCACTGGTGCTTTTAGAGATGCTGGATACCCGATTGGCCACGAAGGTGGACTAACTACACGGCGGTTTATTGAGCCAAGCCAACACGATGGTAGAGTCGGTCCAAAACTGGGAGGTTGCAGGTGGGATTGGGAGTTCAGGAACGATCGACGCCCAGAGATCGGCTAGCAAAACCGCTCCGCACAACTCCAGCCGAGGCAGCGAGACTGTCTTGACTGGAGCTACACGGGTCTTAGCCGTTAATAAATGGATTCTTACTTGATCGCGTTCCGAACCCGCACATATAGGGCTGCTCCATACGCTGATGACCGCGGGCAAAACAGTTCAGACAGAGTCCCTGTTGTCGAATAGTTTCCGAACGCCTCTGAACAGGCATATCAAGAAAACTAGGGCAGAGCCGTATTGGGTGATTCTCCCGATGGCACAGCTTGCAAGACGCCGGTTTAAGCTGAGCTTTCGCGGGAAACGCTTGGATCTTCATCGTTGCAGAGGATTTGCGGGGGCCAATGGGGATGGCTTGGACACTTGGGGCCGACTTATGTTCATCGGTGGCATCCAGGACACGATACCGATCGGTAAGAAATTGGTTCAAATCGGACCAAGTTGAGACGACAGTCTTATTTGGCACTGATTGCTCCCACAGGAGGATAGTGGCCTTCGGCAATTTGCTAGTGCAGATGGCGATAAGTAGGACATCCCAATTCTCAGTACTAACACCCGAACGCTCAAGCGCGGTAAGACACCCTTGAAACGCAGTCTGCAGCTCTCGACTCTTTGCCCGACTCTTGGGCCACCGCGGGAATCTGAAGGACTTGTCTGGCTTGAGTCATGACAAGCAGTCGACTATTTTCATACCGTGCGGTGAGGTTTTCCCACGCGGCCTGGAAACCTTCATTCGTCAGGGGGGACTTAGCCACGATGGTTCTCGCTTCCCCTCGCGTCTTGGCGTTCAAGTGATAGAGCTTCTCCACTTGTGACAAATACGGATTGGCGATATAAATGGCGGCGAACAAATCACGGAATGTGGGCCATGCTAGGCTATCGCCATCAAATGTCTCCACCTCACACGGAGGCACTCTATGCCCCGGCGGCCCCGACGGTGCGGTTGGCTGACGCATAAGACGCGTCATCTGTGCCGAGAGCTGTTCGATGCGTTCTCCGAACAACGTCCCGCATCGCACATACGCCGCGTAAGCGGATTCGTGCTTCGCCTTGATGTGGCTTATGTTTGCCAAGCTTTCCTCGTCGGTTTGGACTGTCAAGGCCTTGTGACAACGGGAGTATTCCATCTCAACAGTTGACCAGAGGGATTTGAGCTGCTCTAAGTGCATTTTTATGGAAAACAAGGGCACTTCAGAAGTTAGAGCTTCACTCTCACGAGCTTCAAACGGCGTCAGTGCGTCGCACGCCAAAACGAAATCGGAGAGGGACATTCTGGAGTGTTCTCTACGCTGTTGTGATACGGATCGGGTGACGGGAGCGTCGGAACAGTGCGTCACAAAAACGTGTGGGATCTGGGTCTGGGTTGGAAGCGTGGAGCGACCTTTGTGTTCACTCGAGTCCTTAACCGAAAATCTGCGACCCTTAGGTAGGCTGGACGAAGACGGACAGGATCTTGGGGATTCGCTGCGGCTGCGAACAGACGAGAACTTGCACGAAATATCCGTACGCTTCACGGTCACCGGAGTTTTCGGAGGCCGAACCTTCTCCGGAGTTGCAGAGGGAGACGAAAGACTGTTAGACTTCGGCGCAGTCTGGGACGGCTCCGTGGACATACTCAGAGGACGACCTTATAGACGACCGAGGTTGTGTGGTTTTTTTTTTGTTTTGGAAAAACCACAAAAAAGGAGAAGTGGACTGTATGGGGACGCACGAATGCGGATCGAAAATTACACGTAGACGAAGCGAAATGATTACAATACAAGTTTATATGGATTCGTAGGTAACAATGGGAGTACGTATAAAACAAAACACGGATGAAAAATATATAAATAAAGATGTATAGGATAAAAAGGAAATACGTTGTATATAAATCTGGATCTGGATATGTGCGCAAAATAATGGCCGGAAAAAATTATATATGTTCTATAAATGGACGGATATATATATGTGCGCAAAATACTGGCCGGAAAAATTATTCGTATAATTTATAAATATGGCGGATATATAAATACGGGCCCGATAGCGCTAGGAAAAAAAAATATATATATATTTATTTGAAATATGGCCGGATATAAATATGTGGGCAAAATACTGGCCGGAAAAAATATATGTACAATTTATAATAATGGGCGGATATATAAATATGGGCCCGATAGTGCTGGGAAAAACATAAAAAATATATATTTATTTATAACTATGGGCAGATATATATATGTACGCAAAGGCTGGACGGAAAAATTATTTGTATAATTTATAAATATGGCGGATATATAAATATGGGCCCGATAGTGCTGGGAAAAAAAAATATATTATATATTTATTTGAAATATGGCCGGATATAAATATGTGGGCAAAATACTGGCCGGAAAAAATATATGTACAATTTATAATAATGGGCGGATATATAAATATGGGCCCGATAGTGCTGGGAAAAAATAAAAAATATATATTTATTTATAACTATGGGCAGATATATATATGTACGCAAAGGCTGGCCGGAAAAAATTATTTAAATAATTTATAAATCTGGACGGCTATATAAATATGGGCACGATAGTGCTGGGGAAAAAGATCTATATGTAGGTATTTATGAATATGGGCGGATATAAATATATGGGCCCGATAGTGCTGGAAAAAATATATATTTATTTATAAGTATGGGCGGATATATATATGTGCGCAAAATACTGGCCGTAAAAAAAATATATATATAATTTATAAAGGTGAGATATATGAGGGCAAAATAATGGCCGGAATGAATTATCTGTGTCTTTATTTATAAATATGGACGGGGATATACGTAGGCGAAAGAAGGAAATCGGAAAGAATGTGATTTGAATTTGGCGCACTTGAGCCGCCTATCGATATCACGACTCGACTCACGTGTCACCACTACTCCGAAAACAGCTGTCGGCCGCTGCTTATATATTTGGTTTTGGTTTGTTGTTTATTTATGTTATTTTTTTTGCCTTTTTTTTGGTTTGTGGTTGTGCGGGAAAAAAAAAACACAAAACGAACGTTTTTTACACACCGCGAGTGTTGTGCGCGAAACAAACACAGTACCCGATCAGTGCATATGGACGAATGCCTGGATATATATATGTTTGTACGTACATGCGTAAGTACACAGGTAAGTATGTAGATATGCATGCACCCGCGTTCTTCACACAAAACGTAAGTAATTTGTCTCTTAGTTGAATGTTGGATTCCTTTCCCCTCCTTTTTTTTATTAAATCAATGCGCGACGCCGAAATGGATTATGTGTTGTGGATATGTACATATGTGCGTGCATCAATGTATGACGATGTATGTAAGTATGTATGTACATATGTAAGCAAGTGCATCGGTTTTCAAGTACGCGCGTGAGGAAATTAATTTCGCAACCAATTTGAAAGCACAAGAAGTCGCGGTGCATACGTTAATTGCTATTAACAATTTTTCTCTGTTTTTTTTGAGTTGTGAGAAATGTGCGAATAATTTATATGTAGATGGGTATGTACATATGCGCGTACATCAACACATGAAGATGTATGTATGTAAGTATATACGCGCGTGAGGAAACTAGTTCGGCATGGAAATAATTCGAACACATAAGAAATCGCGGTGAACACTTTGATTACTATTTTTTTCTATTTTTTTTTATATAATACTTTAATAATTTTTGGTTTTTTTTTTTCTCTCTTTTTTAAACCTTTACGCGGACTTGGCGAACAGCTGTGAAAAACACATGTACATGTGAATGCATATGTATGTACAAAAAAATGGAATGGGACCAAAAAATAAAAAGGGTGATCGTGAGATGGAAAACGAAAACGTTGGACAAACACGCTAAGGATTAGGAATTACCATGGAACCTTGGAACAGGTCAGGTATGTACATACAATATATAAAAGTGTGTAGGTCGCTGTGGAAAAGCGGGAAAACCTCACACTTTTATTAGTATGTAGGGCAAATGAAATGAATAATGAAATTTTGTACTTATCAGGAATTCCGCCGATGCTAGCTGGAGGAGCGGAAGGATATCCGGCTCGAAGGACCAATGTTCGTGGAGGGGCGGAAGGATCCCAATAAAATACAAGTCGTTGTCGGGTGCCAATTTCTTCTGGGTATGGTGAGCGGGTGATGAATTAAGAACGCGCGATAAATTCGGTTAAAAAAAACGTATACTTTATTAAATATTCACAGGTGGCCCGACACACACGAAATGGTTCAGGTTAAAAATATGAAGTTCGAGATTGCAAAGCTGAAGGAGAAGAACGGGTGTTCGGGTGAAAAACTCGGACTAGATTAAATGGCGATCCCCATGGGAAAAAACCAGTCACCCCTCCTGGTGTGACCGTAGCTGCCGAGGATAAAAAAACCCTCCTCACTCCTCACTGCTCTTCGCCGCTCACTGCTGTTCACCCGGTGGCGTGAACACCATCGGATCTAGCCACTACTCATAGCGAACAGTCTTTGACCTATACTATCGAATCCACAGAAAAGCCAATTAATTGCTTTCGAAACCAAATAATTATCGAAGAAGGCGTTTCAGCCTCCCAGAAAATCATTATAATGTTCGGGAAAAAGACAAGAAATGTCATATACTTTTCAGACAGGGATACCTTAATAGAGAAAGTAGGTGATGCGGTAAAAAAGGACGTAGTAAACGCTATTAAGTGCGATTTGCCAACTTTGGCATTCATCCAAAACAAAATAGTTGAAACCTCCCCTTCCACCAAATTTCGGTATGCCAATAAATTGGTTATTGATGTCCACGATAAAAACGAACAGAAAGAAATCATAGTTACAGAACACAATAGAGCTCACAGGGCGGCCCAAGAAAATATAAAGCAGATACTTCAAGATTATTTTTTCCCTAAAATGACCCACTTGACTAATGAAATTGTCGCGAACTGTAAAATTTGTAATAAGGCAAAATATGACCGACACCCACAAAAACAATACATCGGCGAAACCCCCATTCCCAACTACGTTGGAGAAATACTTCATATCGATATATTTTCCACAGACAAAAAATATTTTCTGACTTGCGTTGATAAATTCTCTAAATTCGCCATTGTTCAACCCATAGCCTCTAGGACAATAATTGATATTGAACCCCAAATATTGCAACTCATGAACTTCTATCCCCGCACCAAAATTATATATTGCGACAACGAACCATCACTAAATTCGGGAACAATAAAGTCCCTTCTAAAAAATCATTTTAATGTTGAAATTGTAAATTCTCCCCCCTGCATAGTACCTCAAATGGACAGGTAGAAAGATTTCACATCACTTTAGCGGAAATTGCCAGATGCCTGAAACTGGAAAAGCAATTAAACGATACAGTTGACCTTATTCTCCAAGCAACAATAGAATACAATAAGACAATACATTCGGTCATCAATAAGAAACCAATAGAAATAATTCATACATCCCCACCAGAATTTGAAGCAGAAATAAGAAGTAAAATCGTTAAGGCACAAGAGCAACTCCTCCAGAGACAAAACATAGTTAGGAGAGATAGGACCTTTCAGGTAGGCGATAAGATACTGATAAAATTAAACAAGAGACTTGGCAACAAGTTGACACCCTTGTTTGAGGAAGTCACGGTTGAAGCCGACTTGGGGCCAATGGTTCTTGTCAAGGGGAGGGAGGTACATAAGGATAACATTAGATAAACGAATCATCCTTCTAGTACTCATTCTCTTTATTCTTAACAGGGTTTGGATACTATACCTTCTACTATTAGGACCAATGACAACCAGAAAGATAACAAACTACTCGTACTCAGAATACATCCCAATACTGGACGGGAAAGCTATTATTTGGAAAGATTATAAAATCCTCAGACACTCAACTAATCTTTCAATGTACTCGGAAATTACCGATGAGACAACGGCATTAATGGTTCACTTCCCCTTATCTCATATGAGATTACTTCTTGAGTCCGACGTACAACATATAAGAAATCTATTGGAAACAGTTAACATTCATCATAGACAAACTAGGAGCAATACAATACTAGGAACAACTCTAAAGATAATAGCAGGAACACCAGACTTTAATGACTTCGAAGAACTTAAATTTTAGCAAAAAGAACTACCTAATTCAATAAACAGGCAGGCTTCAATAAATTCATAAGTCCAGGAGAGAATAAATAAATTAACAGAGTCAGTAAATACCATCATTAAATTTGCAAAAGATAAACAGATTGAGACAGGCCAACTTTACCGAACTTTGCTCAATAGATATAGAATTATGATTTCGGAACTTGAGACTCTAATGTTGTCAATTACACTTGCAAAGATACAAATAGTGAATCCGGTAATTTTTGATTCAGAGGATTTAAAGAAAACTGTAAATGAGCACTCTGTAGGGCTAACTATAACTGATTTAATTGAAATATCTTGTGTTAACGTAATATTAGATTATAATTTTTTACATTTCATTATTAAATACCCCAATCCTAGTTTAGTTTGTAAAAAAATAACCATGTTTCCAGTTCACACAACGGATCAATATTACACTTCGAAGAAAATAATAACGTAGCAGATTGCGGTAATAAAATAATAAATCATAAATTGCACCGCTACGCTTACCTCCACATTCTGCAAGCAACTAAATTCGACAACCTGTGCCCGTCCCAGTAACTTACAACCGCTGGAGATAATCGATGACGGGATTATTATCATAAATGAGGACACGGTCGTAGTCCAAACAGAGAACGGCACCAACACAACAATCCACGGAACTTACTTGTTGACGTTCGATGAGGAAATACAAATAAATGGGTCTCTCTACAGGCTCAGCAACGTCAACCACACTAAATATTACTGGTCATAAGAAAATTCTGAGCATGCCATACCTTCAAAGATTGAACTTTAAAAACCTTCATCATATTGGCAGCATCGAGAGGAACATGAAATTATGGCCTATAATAATGACCACCTTATTTGTCACCATCCTAGCCGGTATATTCGTCTGTTGTAAAACCTTCCAAAAATGGAGAAACAACAGAGAGCAAGCATCGCTACGTATTGTCATCGACACCCTGAGGAAAACCGGGGACGGCCTTCGAAAAAGCGAGGGAGGAGTTAACACATCCGGCCTGACAAGTCATCGGCCTAAATTCTGCATGGGCAGCAAACCTTCAACTATATTTCTGCTTCCCATGCATAATTGCTGACACAGCGATTATAGGTCAGGGCTAGCTTAGCATAAGAACATTTCGTACTTTTAGTTTTTAACGATAAATGAAATCGGTCGATCCAAATTAATTATCTTATACTTAGTGACATCGCACAAGTAAAGAACTATATTAACTTATATTTATTTATTTATTTATTTACGTCAACTAACACAGCAGTCGACGAATAAGCTTAAGCTAAAGACAGATAGTAATTAATTGAAGAAGATAGCTTAGCTATATACACAACTAAACATCCCCGACCCGGTGGAGGTGTTTTATTTGCATAAGGTGCCAGCTATGCCCCGATTCACAGCCAATGTGGTCCGGAATGAGTTGCAGCCAATCCAAGTCCAGAATATTTTCATTGGTTTCGCTGTAGATGATTAAAAAGTATAGCGCGAAGAGAAGTGACAGAAAGATGAGGAGAAATTAGGTGAGAAAGGTTGTTAAAAGATTGGCAAAGAACACGAAAAGGTTCGTGAAGAGAGTAGTTAGTCAGACATCTACTAAGGTAAATTGGAAAAAAGTTTCTGGTCCGACGTGAGGGAACACAAAAATATAGCGTATCTAGTAAATTAGTAGAAATGACTTCGCCGTTGACTAGTTTATGGAGAAAGAGAATGCCAAAAACGAGCCTACGGTTGTAAAGTGAAGGAAGGTTAATAAGAAGAAATCTGTCGGAATAAGAAGGTAGGCGAAGACTCGGGTCCCAATTAAGACCGCGTAACGCAAACTTAAGGAATTGCTTCTGTACCGATTCAATACTACGCTGGTGAACATCATATTGCGGGTTCCACACTGGCGAGCAATATTCGAGAATAGGGCGAACTAACGAAGTGTATAAAACCTTTGTTACATAGGGATCATCAAATTCTTTGGCCCAACGTTTAATAAAGCCAAGAAGGCTGCATGCTCTATTGACAATTGAAGCAATATGAACATTAAATGAAAGTTTGGATCAAACATAACGCCTAAGTCTTTAAAGGATGGTACACAATCTAACAGAACAGACTTAATGGAGTAATGAGCTAGGAACGGAGACAAACGACTGAAAGTCATAAAAGAACACTTAGAGGCATTAAGGTGTAATTTATTAACGTGGCACCAATCACAGCACACATCGAGATCTGATTGCAAGTACTGTTGGAAAGAAGGATCATCATAGGAAAAACAAATCTTGACGTCATCCGCAAACATGAGCACGCGGGAGTGAACCAAGGCCAAGGGTAAATTATTTATAAACAGGGTAAATAACAGTGGGCCCAGATGACTGCCTTGGGGTACACCTGACGTAACTTGAATAGTTTTAGATATTGAGGAACGAAAAGACACCTTTTGGGTTCTGCCAATAAGATACGACTTTAACCAAGCCAACAGTTTCGGGGAAAAAACCATGATGTTAAGTTTCGCGAGAAGCATAGAAATATCAACCGTATCGAAAGCCTTACTAAAGTCAGTATAAATAGCATCAGTTTGACACTTTTTACGGAAGCCATGGTGTACAAGGGTAGTCAATTCTAAAAGGTTAGTAAGCGACGAACGACCTTTCATGAAGCCATGCTGACAAGGAGAAATAGTGGCAATGCAACGGTAGTTAGAAACATCCGATTTGCTACCCTTTTTAAAAAGCGGAATAATAAAAGACTCCTTCCAAATATCGGGAAAGCTACAAGTCTCACTCGATATATACAATAACCGAGATAAAGGCTTAGATAGGGAAATCGAACACATTTTAAGGATGCAACTAGGTATATTATCAGGACCGGGAACGAAGGAAGACGTCATAGATGACAAGCTAGAGATAATACAGTCTTCAGTAATACTAGGAAAAAACATACAATTTAAATGTGGGATTAAAAAGGGATAGGGTGTGGGATCCGAAACAGTAGTAGAATAAGTCGACTGAAAGAATTTAGCAAACAGATCTGCAATATCTGAATCATTATTAGCAGTCTGGTCATTAAGTCTGAAGGTGGAAGGTAGTACATTAGAGCGTCTTTTGGAATTAACAAAGTTGTAAAATCTTTTGGGGTTCTTATAAAATTCAACCTTACTTAAGTATTGTAGCAATGAGTGTTTAAAAGATAAAATTGAGATTTGGCTATACAGTAATTTGCATAGTCAAGTAGCGAACCAGTTTTTTTAAATCTTTTAAAATATCTCGATTTAATGTTACGGAGATTAGAGAACCTACGTGTGAACCAGACTGGAGACGGTAGAGACATTCACATAAGGAACGCATTTATCAATTAGAGAATTAAGAGCACAGAAGAAAAACTTCACTGCACAATCTATATCGCTGCACTCAAATAGAAATGACCAATCAAAAGAGAAAATAAGGCTATTAAGAAGATTGAAATTTGTTTTACGAAAACATCTACGACGAGAATTTGCGATGTTATTAAGTGATTTAGTAACGGAATTGTAAGAAATAGTAACTTCAATGGTAGGGTGATAAGGATCTTCAGGTTTCACTAGGGGCTGTGTTCGGGATACAGCACTAACAGTGGGATCAGAGACAAAAACAAGATCAAGGATTCTTTTAGAAGAGTTAAGGAAAGAATTCAACTGATATAGCGGACATTAAAGTAGGCAATCAAGAAAAACATGTTGAGATGAAGGAATTAAGAAAGATAGATTATTATCAACAAGCCAAGAAATATTAGGCAAGTTGAAATAACCTAAAACTATAAGGAAATCACGATCTTTCAGACGATTAAAAATAGTTTGCAAAGCATCAGCATGGTGCATATAGGTCATGATATCAGAAGCTGGAGGAATATATGAACAAGAAATATATAAGCTAAAGTTGGAACATGTAACTTCGACGCAAATAAACTCAACACCTAAGGGCAGATCAATCGGCACGACACTTGAACACAGATTCGAGTTAACAGCAATGAGTACTCCACCGCACGACGACCAACACGATCAAGCCTATAAGAAATAAAGTTATTAGAAAGAATTTCATTATCCAAAACAGAGGAGTTAAGCCAAGTTTCAGAGAAAGCTAATATGTCAGCAGAACAGGTTCGAGAGCTTGGTAAGAAGTCCTCTTACATTTTGATAATGAATGCAAAGACTAGACGTTATTAGTTTTTTGAAGCAGAAGACAAATTAGGAAGGTGGACAGGCAACGGACGGGAGCGCTTATTGGGCGCAAACTCGTGTACAACTAGGCCCTCTGGCCAGAAATTAGTGTCAACCATAGCTGAAAAATACTCATTTGGTACTGTAATTTTCAAAGAGGAGATTTCGCGAGGCCTAGAAAACTTAAACTTTTGAGTTAAAACCTTAGTAGGGCATATATTACCAATGTAAGCTGCCACAGACGACTCAGAAGTATCTGGAGCAAGCCTAGAGATAAATAATTGTTTGCGATGAGGCACTACAGTTATTGGAGGCGGAGGAGCATTGGGATCCGCAAGTGATTGAGAGCCAGCATGATCCTGTGATTGATCAGAGTTCCCGTACGGGATAGATTGAGGTACACCAGGGCTTGTAATGGGTACTTCAATCTGAAAAGAAGAGCATAAAGTGGGACAAGAAGATGGTGTAGGCGAAAGTAAAATGGGAGACGATATAATAGAGAGTGCTGGCGACTGCTTACGAGGCAACTCAAGGGTACATTTCTTGGGCAACTTCTCAGAAGGTAGATTAAACTTAAATTGCGACAATAAATGTACGCTAGATTCACACTCGTTAGACAGCTGTTTGGCCAGTTTGTTTAAAGAAAGAATCTTTAAACGAAGATCCCTTTACATACGGCTAAAATCAAGCTGCTGGCTGGCACAAGATGGGCAAGTCCAGCGCATTAAGCCAAGCTCAGGCTTAGACACAGACAAACCAGAAAATTTGTCATCGTCGCGGCCATTGAGGCCAGCACATTTTAAGTGAATAAGAATAAGTGAACAAGATATTGCTCTATACTGATCATCAAAACGATCATCATGCTTGCAAGTAGGTAGACAACAAGCCATTGAAAAGCCAAAAGAAACACAAGGCAAAAAAAAAAAAATACATAAATTTATATATATAATAAATTTAAATACACAGCACAAAGATAATTATCGATAGAAAATCAATAATTACAAATAAAACAAAGAGTGCACAGCACAACAGAGAGTGCAAGAACATTATAAGCCGAGCTTTGAGAGGCGGCCTTACAAAAATGATTACGCGGGAGAGAAACTAAGCACCAGCACAAAGCAGGGAGAACAACAAAACCACTAGCACTGATGGTATGATGGGGGCGATGAGGGGAGCAACTGCAGAAGCATTGACAAGAAAGAAAAACAAAAGAAAAAAAAAAAAAATTAAATGCACCAAACACTAATCACGAAACAGAAAAAACTGTTTAAACTGTTTAATTTGGCGAGTTATGGAAATAAAACACAAGGGTGTCAAGCAAAGAACACCAGCGAAAGCGTAAAGAAACTAAGCACAATTAAAAATTGAGAGAAACAATAAATATTAATAAAAACTCAGGAGCTATGCAAAAACACGACCGTCACGTCAGAGAGCAGAAGCTTTTTTTTTCTTTCTTATATATATTCAACCAAACCCAAAAGTATACGAAATAAATATCAACACACGTTTAAACTTATAAATCGTTGAGTTCTAATTTTACCGGGTCACAAAATAAATTTTGTTGTGCCGAACCTCGCCCTAAAAGATTGAAAACATCCCGAAGGACGAAAAAGGATCGTTACAACTGGCGCCCAACGTGCTATACTAGAGAAATTTAGCTGAAACAAGGGTGTATACTGAAATCAAAATGAGTAAGGTTGGATTTACCATATGAGGAAGGAGGATCTGCTACAGACAGGCCAAAGAATCGGAGTCGACATGAATGGCCCGGTGGAGGAAATGAGGAAACAGCTAGGCGAGTGGGTGGACAACAACGTGTCTGACCCAGAATGGAAGAAAGAAATAAAAAGATTAGAAGAATAATTCACAAAAATGGCCAAGCAAAAACCAGGAACAAGCACAACAAAGGCAGGCGAGAACAGTGGGGCCGAGGCGTTCCATAAAATAAACAATGCCACGCTAGCAATTCCACCATTCATACCACCAAGATGGGGAAGTGAAGGAGCCCTGAACAACAACCAAAGAAGACAAACGATTGAGCCCACAAAACTGGTGTCAAGTACAGCAAACAGGACCACTGAGTACGCCAAAGTGGCTAAACAACTGGATATGATACCAAGAGCGATGCCAGAGCTGCTAAAAGACAGAGCTTTAAAGCGGTACATTGCGAACAATAAACAATGGCGGTCATGGAAAGAATTTGCGAAATGCTTTAAGAAATATTTTCTACCAAAGGGATTTTTTAAAAAACCAGCCGATCAAAGCACGCAAACAGAGCAACAATGAATGCTTTAAGGACTACATGGTAGACATGCAGACAACGATGAGGCCTCTAAAAACCGCAGAATTTGAACAGCTAGAAGTCATTTTGGAAAATTGTACACCAAACCTGAAAATATTTGTTCGGCCGCACAGGATTACAAATCTGGATGTGCTAATGCAACTAGCGGAGGAGCACGAAATCCTAGAGCAAGAAGGAGCCGAATTCCATCGTGGAAATAATTCCCAAAGAGGACACAACAGCCAAGCAAGCCACAGGGGAATAAACAACTAAGGTGTCAGGATACCAGTACACAATATCAGATAAGGACGAATCAAGGAAATATACGAGATGTGAGTGTCATGAATCCGAACCAGGCATGCCGAAGGTGCGGTGAAGCAGGACACTGGGCCAACGAATGTTGGTTTGAGATCGAGATAGGGACAAAATAAGAGACACTGCAAAATCTGCAACATCATTAGAAGCTCAAACAATAACCCGTACTTCGTTGCTTTGATGATAAAAATGGAGTCATTGCTTTCTGTTTGGATTGAAAATCAAGTTGCGCAGAGAATACCATTAAGTAAAACAGTAATTCAGACAAAGGCAAAAAGCTTATTTGATGACATCAGTAAAGCAGTATCAAACGATAATGCTAGTTGTAGTAATAAAGACAAGAATGAATCATTTGAAGCTAGTAAGGGCTGGGTTGAAAGATTCAAAGCTCGAGTAAATCTGCACAGCATCGCTCTTAAAGGCGATACAGCTAGCGCTGATATAATTGCTGCAGAACAATACCCGACAGAGTTAAAAGCATTAATTCATAAAGGTGGCTATGATCCGAAACAAGTCTTTAATGTTGACGAGACTGGTTCATTTTGGAAACGACTACCTAACAGAACTTTTATATCTAAAACGGAAAAATCTGTGTCAGGATATAAAGCTGGCAAGGATAGACTGACCCTTCTTCTTGGTGGTAATGCAAATGGTGATTTCAAATTTAAACCTTTACTCATTTACCAGTCGGTAAATCCAAGAGCTCTGAAAGGTTGTTCTAAGAATCTGCTTCCTGTCCACTGGCGAGCAAACAAAAATGCATGGATGACAGCAGCAATATTTCAAAACTGGGTTGGGCCTATGCCATTTCGACCTATGCCATTCCAGAATAAAAAGCTAATTGGAAAAAGGAAAACCTTAATTTTAAGGCTTTGGTCCTAATAGACAAGGCTCCTGACAACCCAGTATATGTTTGGCTCGAGAGGCTAGTTTTTAAGGTATGTAATAATCACCGGCAAAATTTCTGTTGGCAATGCGGAAAATCGGAACAAGGACAAAAGAATGTTGTTGGAGCCTATGAGGACAGAGCAGGAGCCAGGTCAACAAGCACCCCACAATTGATAGGACAACTAATATTGGAGGAGGATCAATTGTCAGCAGTGATCAAAGTAGCAGGAATAGAAACAAAGGCGACTCTAGAAACTCTAAAAAACAAAGGAGAATGGGAGGACACTCACAAGCAGGTATACATGGCGGACGGTTCTCATCATGCCGTACGGAATAGATTCACTAATCCTAGGATGGAATTTCTTAAGGCTCATGAACACCGAAATAGCATGCGGGGGCCGCAGGATAAAAATACCAACTGTAAAGAGGATACAGGGCAGGATAGTCAAACGTATATCATGGTGACACAGAAGGAAGAGCAAACGGAAGTACAAAAATTTCTAGAACATGAATTGAGGGAACTGGAAAAAAATCAAGGGACCGTCAAAAGTGGGGATACACCGGATCACGATGAAGGACGAAACCCCGATAAAACAACGATATTATCTAAAAAATCCCAAGATGCAAGGGGAGATCAATGCGAAAGTCGATGGGTTGTTAAATCTAGGATGCATAGAACCATCACAAAGCCCATACAGTTCACCCATAGTAATGGTGAAGAAAAAACAGACGGGCAAATGGAGATTATGCATAGACTTCAGACGAAGTCAATAAAGGACGCATATCCGATGCCACGTATCGATTATATACTTATTGGCAAATACCACTGGAGGTCAGAAGCAGGCCAATGACAGCGTTCACCGTCCCAGGGAAAGGACTATTCCGATGGAAGGTAATGCCGTTCGGTCTACACTCAGTTTCAGCAAGCGAGAAGTATTCAGAAGACTGAGAGAGGCAAACTTGAGGATTAACTCAGAGAAATGCCAGTTCTTCAGAAAGGAGTTAAAATTTGTAGGACACGTGGTAGCAGAAAATGGTATTGGCACGGACTCGGACAAAGTAGCTACCATAGCCCAACTGAAACCACCAACGCGTGTAAGGGAATTACGCCAATATCTGGGGGTCGCATCATGGTATAGAAGATTCGTACCAGGATTTCCTACTCTAACGCATCCACTAAACACGCTGCTTAAGAAGAAAACAAGGTCGAACTGGAATGAAGAGCATCAGGAAGCATTCGATGCAGTGAAAGAAAAACTAACGAATGGGCCAGTATTAGCGTGCCCGGATTTCACGAAACTGTTTGTACTACAGACAGACGCCACCAATGTGGGACTAGGAGCAATCCTGATACAGAACACAAAAGATGGCGAGAGGGTCCTATCATACTCGTCTAGAGAGCTAAATTCGTCGGAAAAAAACTACTCTGCAACAGAAAAAGAGTGTCTGGCGAAAGTATGGGCTGTACCCAAACTGAGGCTAAACAGTATAGACAGCCCCACTGGTTGAATAGCAAGATGGACATTAGAAAAAGGCATGCTGAACGTTGTAGCGGACGCTCTGTCAAGGCAACCACTATAAGTATGCAAACGAATAACTGACAACGGTGCCACGCTACGACAAGCCAATAAAGAATGTGGATGGATTCAGGGTAAGATAGGAAAAATCAAGCACCAGCCGCAGAAATATCCAGACTATGTGATGGAGAATAGCCAAATTTATAGGAACATACCGCACAGAGCAGGACAAGAGAAAATGGTGGCATGGAAAATGTGTGTGCAAGAAAGCTGTTAACACACGTACCGGATGAAATAGCCACGATCGAAGTCGCCGGATGCTCTATAACATCAAAGCCTGCAATTAAATACCTTGGAGTCATTATGGACCATAGGCTAACATTCAAAGCCCACATGCTGTATACCGCAGATAGAGCTGCGAAGGCCACAGCAGCTATAACTCGGCTTATGGTTAATGTTGGCGGCCCCAAGCAACGGAGCAGATAGCTTATCTCGACGGTGGTACGGTCATCATACTATATGCCGCCGCCATACGGGCACCAGCGATGTCATCTCCCACTTACAGCCGGGACTGCAGATCGTCGGGGGACGATGCAGGACCATAAGCGCCATTAGAACAGTCTCCGAAGACGCCGCCTTGGTGCTGTCTGATATGGCCCCACTAGACCTCTTGGCTAACGAGGCTAGAAATAGAGATCCGCCGCCAGTTAGAGGAGAGACAACTCTGGCAAACTGGCAACGCAAATGGCGTGACTCAAACAATGAAAGCTGGACAAGAGGCCTTCTCCCAGATATTCAACCAGGTTTAAGTGCGGTGCGTTGACCACTAATGCTCGGCTTTCAATGCTTTCCCCCTATTAAAAAAAAAATAAAATAAAATAAAATAAAATCTTCTGTTCGATCTGCAAACGACACCACGCACCAGAGTCTTGCGAAAATTTGTTGCGGATGTCAGTCGAATCAAGGTATAAAGCGATAAATAACCATCACCTCTGTGTTTAGTGCCTCAAGAACCACAAGAGAGCGACATAAATGGCTGCAAAGCAAAACATTATAGTCTTCATCATAAGGAGGTAATGGAAAGAGCCCTGCACAATCATCGTGGGTCACTAACTAACCAGCCAGAATTCTTTGTTCGTATTGTCCCAGTCACTTTGCATTCTAACTCGAAATCTGTCAATATCAATATCTGTCAATATAGGACAGGGCAATAAATTGTTAAAAGTAAATTAAGTCTGTATAGTTGAGTCCTTTGCTCTTTCAGCCGAGACTAGGAAAGCAGATAGGATAAAACAGACATATCCGCATTTAAAAACCGTACCTATTCCCAGCTTCATTAACGCAATACCTCAAATGATAATTGGTAGTAATAATACAAATCTCATAGCTGCGCAAAAGGTGCACGAAGGAAAATGGCAGCAACCAATTGCTGCAAAAACGAGACTAGGGTGGACTATATATGGTGTATCGCGACGATCTGTTGGTGGACTCAACCTGCATCGGTGTCACTGCGATCTGGATTTGCATGAGATGGTTAAAAAACATTTGCTAACGGAGCAAAAATCACGTCCTATGTTTACTAAGTCTCCGGATGAAGAGCGATCTTTACAGATTCTGGAAGAGACTGTCAGTTACAGCTCGCGGATGTACACCACGGGATTGTTTTGGAAAGATGGTCCCCGTGTATTTCCAAATAGCCTCGCAAAACAACGACGCTTATGCCTGCAAAAGAAAATGTCTGCAGACCCTCTTTTTGCAAATTAGCTACATGGTCAAATATAAAACCTGACAGCCAAAAACTATGCCAGAAACTTAGCAGAGGAAGAAGTCGTGGAGAAACCCGAAAATGCATGGTACATGCCCATTTTTACGGTACATAAACCTGAAAGGGTCAGATTCGTTTGGGACGTGGCAGCTCAATCATCGGGAGTAGCCCTAAATCACTTTCTCCTAAAGGGACCCGATTTGTGCCTTTGCTGCAGACTATGCATAACTTTAGAATGAGAGCAATTGGCGTAAGCGGTGACATTGCCGAAATGTTCCATCGAATAGCAGTGAGAGAATAAGACGTTAAGGACAACGATTCCTATGGAAAAATCAGCTAACAGGCGTTGTGGAAACTTTCCACTTCCCAATCGAACAAAAAAAATAAAATACTTTTGAGTCTCGTTTCAGCCAAATCCAAAGTAGCTCCATTGCAGCGGCTCTCCATACCCCACTTTGATCTACATGCAGCAGTAACTCGAGCGCGGCTGATGAGAAACATAATAGGGCAACATGAAATCGACTTTGAGGAATGTTACTTATGGACCGACGAAAACGGTACTAGCGTGGCTCAATGGAGACACTCGACGATATCAATAATATGTGATGTTTAGGATAGCCGAGATATGTGATCTTACAAATGCCAAAATTTGGAGATGGGTAATAAGCAAACTAAATGTTACGGACATCGACACCAAACGACAACACAGGCCTGAAACATACACAGAATGGTTCGACGGACCCAAATTTCTAAAGCTACCGCCAACTGCTGGACCGCCAGAAACTACCACTGAGAAACTGTTACTGAGGAATTGCGTCCTCGTTTCCTTCACATGCGATGGGAAACAGCCAGAATCAAATTTGAGTACTTGCTAGAGGCGTTAAAGACTACCCGTACTTTTGTTGTGGTGCTGTCGGGCTTAAAAACTGCATGGTGTGGCAAATAAAAATTGTTATTACTGCCGTCAAATGGCAGCTGACGCATATGGCCCAAGTCCAAATATTCATGGATGACCGCGTCATACTCAGTTTTTGCCGGAATGTTTTTTAGGAAACGGCATTCGTTTTTTAGGAACTGAGCCAATGCCCCTGGTCTGGAGTGACCAAGGTTGATGTTGGTTGGATCTCGAAACGGAAGTGAGACCATATATCTCCCCGAAACATGTCTTCTTGTGGTTTTCTGGATATTAACCTCGCAGTCAGAATCAGAATCTTCTACCGGTTTTACCGGTAGATCCTCCACCTCCCAAAACCTTGTGAGAAGAGTTTCAAGTGCTTCCTCTCTGCTAACAGCGACCCTCGTGGTGAACGCGGCACACGAACTAACGGGGACCCCTTGCAACGGGCCTGAAATGACCCAACCGAATCTCGTCTTAAAGATTCGCACACTTCGGTCTGGATGCCGGAAAGGTTCACCGCTGGTATGACATCAATACCAAGAAGCAGATCGATCTTTGCCTTTAATCTAAAGGAGGGGTCGGCTAGACAAACATTGGTCCTCTCGAACCATTTGCAAGGTCCTCTCGAACCATTTGCATCGGTGGAATTTCATATATATTTCAAGCTAAGTAATTTTTTCCAAATTATATGTATATGAGTACATGAACATGCCTCCAGCATCCATACCCATACTCACATACATATAATTGTTTCCCTTGATTTTTCTGATCAAAGCAAAATTACTTTCGCGCAAATTTTTCCTCCTCAAAGGGGAGAAAATTTTGGTCCCAATTTTTTCATACATATATATGTGTCCAGTACATAAGGCGCCATATTTGTTCGCCCACTTTAAAATTTTTCTCGCACTTTGGCATATATAGGCCAAGTATATAAGGCGCCATAGTTCTTTGCCTATTTCCAATATATATTTTTTCGCAATTTCCAAAATATTAACACATATGTGTGTCAATGTGACATAACAAGAATTACAAAATTTATCTGCTAAATTAAATCCTAAAAAAAAAAATTTTTGTGCAAATACAGTCCACTCCTGGGAAAAGTGTGCGCGAAGTGAAAGGTGGTTCCAACGAAGACAAAAAATTTTCAATACAAATTAATAAAGATTTTTAAACAAAAATATCAAAGAAGCTTACATCGGCTGTGCCGAAGTTTATATACGCTTGCAGTCCATGGCCATAATATTTTTACATATTCCAAATTCTTTTTTTGTATCTCAATTCATTAATGCACAGAACCTTTCAAATATCATTTCAATTTCTTCTTCTCTTCCGCGATTCGCACGAATACACATATAGTTTATGTAGCGTTGCGTCTGTATGTGTGCATGCGAGTGCTCTATTGATTTGATGATGACGTAGTAGGCAGCAAGCTGAACCGATTTATATCGGCTGTAACTTGTGTCCTATTTATCCGATCAGATTCAAATTTTGGGATCTGAGATTTTATATATAATACTATCATATTGGTAAATTTCATGGCGATACTCCAATTTTTGCAAAAATGTTTCCTCCAGAGCTATATGATAATACCATCATTAAATTTGCAAAAGATAAACAGATTGAGACAGGCCAACTTTACCGAACTTTGCTCAATAGATATAGAATTATGATTTCGGAACTTGAGACTCTAATGTTGTCAATTACACTTGCAAAGATACAAATAGTGAATCCGGTAATTTTTGATTCAGAGGATTTAAAGAAAACTGTAAATGAGCACTCTGTAGGGCTAACTATAACTGATTTAATTGAAATATCTTGTGTTAACGTAATATTAGATTATAATTTTTTACATTTCATTATTAAATACCCCAATCCTAGTTTAGTTTGTAAAAAAATAACCATGTTTCCAGTTCACACAACGGATCAATATTACACTTCGAAGAAAATAATAACGTAGCAGATTGCGGTAATAAAATAATAAATCATAAATTGCACCGCTACGCTTACCTCCACATTCTGCAAGCAACTAAATTCGACAACCTGTGCCCGTCCCAGTAACTTACAACCGCTGGAGATAATCGATGACGGGATTATTATCATAAATGAGGACACGGTCGTAGTCCAAACAGAGAACGGCACCAACACAACAATCCACGGAACTTACTTGTTGACGTTCGATGAGGAAATACAAATAAATGGGTCTCTCTACAGGCTCAGCAACGTCAACCACACTAAATATTACTGGTCATAAGAAAATTCTGAGCATGCCATACCTTCAAAGATTGAACTTTAAAAACCTTCATCATATTGGCAGCATCGAGAGGAACATGAAATTATGGCCTATAATAATGACCACCTTATTTGTCACCATCCTAGCCGGTATATTCGTCTGTTGTAAAACCTTCCAAAAATGGAGAAACAACAGAGAGCAAGCATCGCTACGTATTGTCATCGACACCCTGAGGAAAACCGGGGACGGCCTTCGAAAAAGCGAGGGAGGAGTTAACACATCCGGCCTGACAAGTCATCGGCCTAAATTCTGCATGGGCAGCAAACCTTCAACTATATTTCTGCTTCCCATGCAATCGCTTCTCCGATGACAACGCTACCCGCGCGGACGTCGCAACGAACTTGATCCATGCAGCATAATTGCTGACACAGCGATTATAGGTCAGGGCTAGCTTAGCATAAGAACATTTCGTACTTTTAGTTTTTAACGATAAATGAAATCGGTCGATCCAAATTAATTATCTTATACTTAGTGACATCGCACAAGTAAAGAACTATATTAACTTATATTTATTTATTTATTTATTTACGTCAACTAACACAGCAGTCGACGAATAAGCTTAAGCTAAAGACAGATAATAATTAATTGAAGAAGATAGCTTAGCTATATACACAACTAAACATCCCCGACCCGGTGGAGGTGTTTTATTTGCATAAGGTGCCAGCTATGCCCCGATTCACAGCCAATGTGGTCCGGAATGAGTTGCAGCCAATCCAAGTCCAGAATATTTTCATTGGTTTCGCTGTAGATGATTAAAAAGTATAGCGCGAAGAGAAGTGACAGAAAGATGAGGAGAAATTAGGTGAGAAAGGTTGTTAAAAGATTGGCAAAGCACACGAAAAGGTTCGTGAAGAGAGTAGTTTGTCAGACATCTACTAAGGTAAATTGGAAAAAAGTTTCTGGTCCGACGTGAGGGAACACAAAAATATAGCGTATCTAGTAAATTAGTAGAAATGACTTCGCCGTTGACTAGTTTATGGAGAAAGAGAATGCCAAAAACGAGCCTACGGTTGTAAAGTGAAGGAAGGTTAATAAGAAGAAATCTGTCGGAATAAGAAGGTAGGCGAAGACTCGGGTCCCAATTAAGACCGCGTAACGCAAACTTAAGGAATTGCTTCTGTACCGATTCAATACTACGCTGGTGAACATCATATTGCGGGTTCCACACTGGCGAGCAATATTCGAGAATAGGGCGAACTAACGAAGTGTATAAAACCTTTGTTACATAGGGATCATCAAATTCTTTGGCCCAACGTTTAATAAAGCTAAGAAGGCTGCATGCTCTATTGACAATTTAAGCAATATGAACATTAAATGAAAGTTTGGATCAAACATAACGCCTAAGTCTTTAAAGGATGGTACACAATCTAACAGAACAGACTTAATGGAGTAATGAGCTAGGAACGGAGACAAACGACTGAAAGTCATAAAAGAACACTTAGAGGCATTAAGGTGTAATTTATTAACGTGGCACCAATCACAGCACACATCGAGATCTGATTGCAAGTACTGTTGGAAAGAAGGATCATTATAGGAAAAACAAATCTTGACGTCATCCGCAAACATGAGCACGCGGGAGTGAACCAAGGCCAAGGGTAAATTATTTATAAACAGGGTAAATAACAGTGGGCCCAGATGACTGCCTTGGGGTACACCTGACGTAACTTGAATAGTTTTAGATATTGAGGAACGAAAAGACACCTTTTGGGTTCTGCCAATAAGATACGACTTTAACCAAGCCAACAGTTTCGGGGAAAAAACCATGATGTTAAGTTTCGCGAGAAGCATAGAAATATCAACCGTATCGAAAGCCTTACTAAAGTCAGTATAAATAGCATCAGTTTGACACTTTTTACGGAAGCCATGGTGTACAAGGGTAGTCAATTCTAAAAAGGTTAGTAAGCGACGAACGACCTTTCATGAAGCCATGCTGACAAGGAGAAATAGTGGCAATGCAACGGTAGTTAGAAACATCCGATTTGCTACCCTTTTTAAAAAGCGGAATAATAAAAGACTCCTTCCAAATATCGGGAAAGCTACAAGTCTCACTCGATATATACAATAACCGAGATAAAGGCTTAGATAGGGAAATCGAACACATTTTAAGGATGCAACTAGGTATATTATCAGGACCGGGAACGAAGGAAGACGTCATAGATGACAAGCTAGAGATAATACAGTCTTCAGTAATACTAGGAAAAAACATACAATTTAAATGTGGGATTAAAAAGGGATAGGGTGTGGGATCCGAAACAGTAGTAGAATAAGTCGACTGAAAGAATTTAGCAAACAGATCTGCAATATCTGAATCATTATTAGCAGTCTGGTCATTAAGTCTGAAGGTGGAAGGTAGTACATTAGAGCGTCTTTTGGAATTAACAAAGTTGTAAAATCTTTTGGGGTTCTTATAAAATTCAACCTTACTTAAGTATTGTAGCAATGAGTGTTTAAAAGATAAAATTGAGATTTGGCTATACAGTAATTTGCATAGTCAAGTAGCGAACCAGTTTTTTTAAATCTTTTAAAATATCTCGATTTAATGTTACGGAGATTAAAGAACCTACGTGTGAACCAGACTGGAGACGGTAGAGACATTCACATAAGGAACGCATTTATCAATTAGAGAATTAAGAGCAGAGAAGAAAAAGTTCACTGCACAATCTATATCGCTGCACTCAAATAGAAATGACCAATCAAAAGAGAAAATAAGGCTATTAAGAAGATTGAAATTTGTTTTACGAAAACATCTACGACGAGAATTTGCGATGTTATTAAGTGATTTAGTAACGGAATTGTAAGAAATAGTAACTTCAATGGTAGGGTGATAAGGATCTTCAGGTTTCACTAGGGGCTGTGTTCGGGATACAGCACTAACAGTGGGATCAGAGACAAAAACAAGATCAAGGATTCTTTTAGAAGAGTTAAGGAAAGAATTCAACTGATATAGCGGACATTCAAGTAGGCAATCAAGAAAAACATGTTGAGATGAAGGAATTAAGAAAGATAGATTATTATCAACAAGCCAAGAAATATTAGGCAAGTTGAAATAAAATAAAAAAAATAAGGAAATCACGATCTTTCAGACGATTAAAAATAGTTTGCAAAGCATCAGCATGGTGCATATAGGTCATGATATCAGAAGCTGGAGGAATATATGAACAAGAAATATATAAGCTAAAGTTGGAACATGTAACTTCGACGCAAATAAACTCAACACCTAAGGGCAGATCAATCGGCACGACACTTGAACACAGATTCGAGTTAACAGCACCGCCTCCACCGCCACGACGACCAACACGATCAAGCCTATAAGAAATAAAGTTATTAGAAAGAATTTCATTATCCAAAACAGAGGAGTTAAGCCAAGTTTCAGAGAAAGCTAATATGTCAGCAGAACAGGTTCGAGAGCTTGGTAAGAAGTCCTCTTACATTTTGATAATGAATGCAAAGACTAGACGTTATTAGTTTTTTGAAGCAGAAGACAAATTAGGAAGGTGGACAGGCAACGGACGGGAGCGCTTATTGGGCGCAAACTCGTGTACAACTAGGCCCTCTGGCCAGAAATTAGTGTCAACCATAGCTGAAAAATACTCATTTGGTACTGTAATTTTAAAAGAGGAGATTTCGCGAGGCCTAGAAAACTTAAACTTTTGAGTTAAAACCTTAGTAGGGCATATATTACCAATGTAAGCTGCCACAGACGACTCAGAAGTATCTGGAGCAAGCCTAGAGATAAATAATTGTTTGCGATGAGGCACTACTGTTATTGGAGGCGGAGGAGCATTGGGATCCGCAAGTGATTGAGAGCCAGCATGATCCTGTGATTGATCAGAGTTCCCGTACGGGATAGATTGAGGTACACCAGGGCTTGTAATGGGTACTTCAATCTGAAAAGAAGAGCATAAAGTGGGACAAGAAGATGGTGTAGGCGAAAGTAAAATGGGAGACGATATAATAGAGAGTGCTGGCGACTGCTTACGAGGCAACTCAAGGGTACATTTCTTGGGCAACTTCTCAGAAGGTGGATTAAACTTAAATTGCGACAATAAATGTACGCTAGATTCACACTCGTTAGACAGCTGTTTGGCCAGTTTGTTTAAAGAAAGAATCTTTAAACGAAGATCCCTTTACATACGGCTAAAATCAAGCTGCTGGCTGGCACAAGATGGGCAAGTCCAGCGCATTAAGCCAAGCTCAGGCTTAGACACAGACAAACCAGAAAATTTGTCGTAGTCGCGGCCATTGAGGCCAGCACATTTTAAGTGAATAAGATTATCACAAAGCCAACAAGATATTGCTCTATACTGATCATCAAAACGATCATCATGCTTGCAAGTAGGTAGACAACAAGCCATTGAAAAGCCAAAAGAAACACAAGGCAAAAAAAAAAAATACATAAATTTATATATATAATAAATTTAAATACACAGCACAAAGATAATTATCGATAGAAAATCAATAATTACAAATAAAACAAAGAGTGCACAGCACAACAGAGAGTGCAAGAACAGTTATAAGCCGAGCTTTGAGAGGCGGCCTTACAAAAATGATTACGCGGGAGAGAAACTAAGCACCAGCACAAAGCAGGGAGAACAACAAAACCACTAGCACTGATGGTATGATGGGGGCGATGAGGGGAGCAACTGCAGAAGCATTGACAAGAAAGAAAAACAAAAGAAAAAAAAAAAAAATTAAATGCACCAAACACTAATCACGAAACAGAAAAAACTGTTTAAACTGTTTAATTTGGCGAGTTATGGAAATAAAACACAAGGGTGTCAAGCAAAGAACACCAGCGAAAGCGTAAAGAAACTAAGCACAATTAAAAATTGAGAGAAACAATAAATATTAATAAAAACTCAGGAGCTATGCAAAAACACGACCGTCACGTCAGAGAGCAGAAGCTTTTTTTTCTTTCTTATATATATTCAACCAAACCCAAAAGTATACGAAATAAATATCAACACACGTTTAAACTTATAAATCGTTGAGTTCTAATTTTACCGGGTCACAAAATAAATTTTGTTGTGCCGAACCTCGCCCTAAAAGATTGAAAACATCCCGAAGGACGAAAAAGGATCGTTACAACTGGCGCCCAACGTGCTATACTAGAGAAATTTAGCTGAAACAAGGGTGTATACTGAAATCAAAATGAGTAAGGTTGGATTTACCATATGAGGAAGGAGGATCTGCTACAGACAGGCCAAAGAATCGGAGTCGACATGAATGGCCCGGTGGAGGAAATGAGGAAACAGCTAGGCGAGTGGGTGGACAACAACGTGTCTGACCCAGAATGGAAGAAAGAAATAAAAAGATTAGAAGAATAATTCACAAAAATGGCCAAGCAAAAACCAGGAACAAGCACAACAAAGGCAGGCGAGAACAGTGGGGCCGAGGCGTTCCATAAAATAAACAATGCCACGCTAGCAATTCCACCATTCATACCACCAAGATGGGGAAGTGAAGGAGCCCTGAACAACAACCAAAGAAGACAAACGATTGAGCCCACAAAACTGGTGTCAAGTACAGCAAACAGGACCACTGAGTACGCCAAAGTGGCTAAACAACTGGATATGATACCAAGAGCGATGCCAGAGCTGCTAAAAGACAGAGCTTTAAAGCGGTACATTGCGAACAATAAACAATGGCGGTCATGGAAAGAATTTGCGAAATGCTTTAAGAAATATTTTCTACCAAAGGGATTTTTTAAAAAACCAGCCGATCAAAGCACGCAAACAGAGCAACAATGAATGCTTTAAGGACTACATGGTAGACATGCAGACAACGATGAGGCCTCTAAAAACCGCAGAATTTGAACAGCTAGAAGTCATTTTGGAAAATTGTACACCAAACCTGAAAATATTTGTTCGGCCGCACAGGATTACAAATCTGGATGTGCTAATGCAACTAGCGGAGGAGCACGAAATCCTAGAGCAAGAAGGAGCCGAATTCCATCGTGGAAATAATTCCCAAAGAGGACACAACAGCCAAGCAAGCCACAGGGGAATAAACAACTAAGGTGTCAGGATACCAGTACACAATATCAGATAAGGACGAATCAAGGAAATATACGAGATGTGAGTGTCATGAATCCGAACCAGGCATGCCGAAGGTGCGGTGAAGCAGGACACTGGGCCAACGAATGTTGGTTTGAGATCGAGATAGGGACAAAATAAGAGACACTGCAAAATCTGCAACATCATTAGAAGCTCAAACAATAACCCGTACTTCGTTGCTTTGATGATAAAAATGGAGTCATTGCTTTCTGTTTGGATTGAAAATCAAGTTGCGCAGAGAATACCATTAAGTAAAACAGTAATTCAGACAAAGGCAAAAAGCTTATTTGATGACATCAGTAAAGCAGTATCAAACGATAATGCTAGTTGTAGTAATAAAGACAAGAATGAATCATTTGAAGCTAGTAAGGGCTGGGTTGAAAGATTCAAAGCTCGAGTAAATCTGCACAGCATCGCTCTTAAAGGCGATACAGCTAGCGCTGATATAATTGCTGCAGAACAATACCCGACAGAGTTAAAAGCATTAATTCATAAAGGTGGCTATGATCCGAAACAAGTCTTTAATGTTGACGAGACTGGTTCATTTTGGAAACGACTACCTAACAGAACTTTTATATCTAAAACGGAAAAATCTGTGTCAGGATATAAAGCTGGCAAGGATAGACTGACCCTTCTTCTTGGTGGTAATGCAAATGGTGATTTCAAATTTAAACCTTTACTCATTTACCAGTCGGTAAATCCAAGAGCTCTGAAAGGTTGTTCTAAGAATCTGCTTCCTGTCCACTGGCGAGCAAACAAAAATGCATGGATGACAGCAGCAATATTTCAAAACTGGGTTGGGCCTATGCCATTTCGACCTATGCCATTCCAGAACAAAAAGCTAATTGGAAAAAGGAAAACCTTAATTTTAAGGCTTTGGTCCTAATAGACAAGGCTCCTGACAACCCAGTATATGTTTGGCTCGAGAGGCTAGTTTTTAAGGTATGTAATAATCACCGGCAAAATTTCTGTTGGCAATGCGGAAAATCGGAACAAGGACAAAAGAATGTTGTTGGAGCCTATGAGGACAGAGCAGGAGCCAGGTCAACAAGCACCCCACAATTGATAGGACAACTAATATTGGAGGAGGATCAATTGTCAGCAGTGATCAAAGTAGCAGGAATAGAAACAAAGGCGACTCTAGAAACTCTAAAAAACAAAGGAGAATGGGAGGACACTCACAAGCAGGTATACATGGCGGACGGTTCTCATCATGCCGTACGGAATAGATTCACTAATCCTAGGATGGAATTTCTTAAGGCTCATGAACACCGAAATAGCATGCGGGGGCCACAGGATAAAAATACCAACTGTAAAGAGGATACAGGGCAGGATAGTCAAACGTATATCATGGTGACACAGAAGGAAGAGCAAACGGAAGTACAAAAATTTCTAGAACATGAATTGAGGGAACTGGAAAAAATCAAGGGACCGTCAAAAGTGGGGATACACCGGATCACGATGAAGGACGAAACCCCGATAAAACAACGATATTATCTAAAAAATCCCAAGATGCAAGGGGAGATCAATGCGAAAGTCGATGGGTTGTTAAATCTAGGATGCATAGAACCATCACAAAGCCCATACAGTTCACCCATAGTAATGGTGAAGAAAAAACAGACGGGCAAATGGAGATTATGCATAGACTTCAGACGAAGTCAATAAAGGACGCATATCCGATGCCACGTATCGATTATATACTTATTGGCAAATACCACTGGAGGTCAGAAGCAGGCCAATGACAGCGTTCACCGTCCCAGGGAAAGGACTATTCCGATGGAAGGTAATGCCGTTCGGTCTACACTCAGTTTCAGCAAGCGAGAAGTATTCAGAAGACTGAGAGAGGCAAACTTGAGGATTAACTCAGAGAAATGCCAGTTCTTCAGAAAGGAGTTAAAATTTGTAGGACACGTGGTAGCAGAAAATGGTATTGGCACGGACTCGGACAAAGTAGCTACCATAGCCCAACTGAAACCACCAACGCGTGTAAGGGAATTACGCCAATATCTGGGGGTCGCATCATGGTATAGAAGATTCGTACCAGGATTTCCTACTCTAACGCATCCACTAAACACGCTGCTTAAGAAGAAAACAAGGTCGAACTGGAATGAAGAGCATCAGGAAGCATTCGATGCAGTGAAAGAAAAACTAACGAATGGGCCAGTATTAGCGTGCCCGGATTTCACGAAACTGTTTGTACTACAGACAGACGCCACCAATGTGGGACTAGGAGCAATCCTGATACAGAACACAAAAGATGGCGAGAGGGTCCTATCATACTCGTCTAGAGAGCTAAATTCGTCGGAAAAAAACTACTCTGCAACAGAAAAAGAGTGTCTGGCGAAAGTATGGGCTGTACCCAAACTGAGGCTAAACAGTATAGACAGCCCCACTGGTTGAATAGCAAGATGGACATTAGAAAAAGGCATGCTGAACGTTGTAGCGGACGCTCTGTCAAGGCAACCACTATAAGTATGCAAACGAATAACTGACAACGGTGCCACGCTACGACAAGCCAATAAAGAATGTGGATGGATTCAGGGTAAGATAGGAAAAATCAAGCACCAGCCGCAGAAATATCCAGACTATGTGATGGAGAATAGCCAAATTTATAGGAACATACCGCACAGAGCAGGACAAGAGAAAATGGTGGCATGGAAAATGTGTGTGCAAGAAAGCTGTTAACACACGTACCGGATGAAACAGCCACGATCGAAGTCGCCGGATGCTCTATAACATCAAAGCCTGCAATTAAATACCTTGGAGTCATTATGGACCATAGGCTAACATTCAAAGCCCACATGCTGTATACCGCAGATAGAGCTGCGAAGGCCACAGCAGCTATAACTCGGCTTATGGTTAATGTTGGCGGCCCCAAGCAACGGAGCAGATAGCTTATCTCGACGGTGGTACGGTCATCATACTATATGCCGCCGCCATACGGGCACCAGCGATGTCATCTCCCACTTACAGCCGGGACTGCAGATCGTCGGGGGACGATGCAGGACCATAAGCGCCATTAGAACAGTCTCCGAAGACGCCGCCTTGGTGCTGTCTGATATGGCCCCACTAGACCTCTTGGCTAACGAGGCTAGAAATAGAGATCCGCCGCCAGTTAGAGGAGAGACAACTCTGGCAAACTGGCAACGCAAATGGCGTGACTCAAACAATGAAAGCTGGACAAGAGGCCTTCTCCCAGATATTCAACCAGGTTTAAGTGCGGTGCGTTGACCACTAATGCTCGGCTTTCAATGCTTTCCCCCTATTAAAAAAAAAATAAAATAAAATAAAATAAAATCTTCTGTTCGATCTGCAAACGACACCACGCACCAGAGTCTTGCGAAAATTTGTTGCGGATGTCAGTCGAATCAAGGTATAAAGCGATAAATAACCATCACCTCTGTGTTTAGTGCCTCAAGAACCACAAGAGAGCGACATAAATGGCTGCAAAGCAAAACATTATAGTCTTCATCATAAGGAGGTAATGGAAAGAGCCCTGCACAATCATCGTGGGTCACTAACTAACCAGCCAGAATTCTTTGTTCGTATTGTCCCAGTCACTTTGCATTCTAACTCGAAATCTGTCAATATCAATATCTGTCAATATAGGACAGGGCAATAAATTGTTAAAAGTAAATTAAGTCTGTATAGTTGAGTCCTTTGCTCTTTCAGCCGAGACTAGGAAAGCAGATAGGATAAAACAGACATATCCGCATTTAAAAACCGTACCTATTCCCAGCTTCATTAACGCAATACCTCAAATGATAATTGGTAGTAATAATACAAATCTCATAGCTGCGCAAAAGGTGCACGAAGGAAAATGGCAGCAACCAATTGCTGCAAAAACGAGACTAGGGTGGACTATATATGGTGTATCGCGACGATCTGTTGGTGGACTCAACCTGCATCGGTGTCACTGCGATCTGGATTTGCATGAGATGGTTAAAAAACATTTGCTAACGGAGCAAAAATCACGTCCTATGTTTACTAAGTCTCCGGATGAAGAGCGATCTTTACAGATTCTGGAAGAGACTGTCAGTTACAGCTCGCGGATGTACACCACGGGATTGTTTTGGAAAGATGGTCCCCGTGTATTTCCAAATAGCCTCGCAAAACAACGACGCTTATGCCTGCAAAAGAAAATGTCTGCAGACCCTCTTTTTGCAAATTAGCTACATGGTCAAATATAAAACCTGACAGCCAAAAACTATGCCAGAAACTTAGCAGAGGAAGAAGTCGTGGAGAAACCCGAAAATGCATGGTACATGCCCATTTTTACGGTACATAAACCTGAAAGGGTCAGATTCGTTTGGGACGTGGCAGCTCAATCATCGGGAGTAGCCCTAAATCACTTTCTCCTAAAGGGACCCGATTTGTGCCTTTGCTGCAGACTATGCATAACTTTAGAATGAGAGCAATTGGCGTAAGCGGTGACATTGCCGAAATGTTCCATCGAATAGCAGTGAGAGAATAAGACTTTAAGGACAACGATTCCTATGGAAAAATCAGCTAACAGGCGTTGTGGAAACTTTCCACTTCCCAATCGAACAAAAAAAATAAAATACTTTTGAGTCTCGTTTCAGCCAAATCCAAAGTAGCTCCATTGCAGCGGCTCTCCATACCCCACTTTGATCTACATGCAGCAGTAACTCGAGCGCGGCTGATGAGAAACATAATAGGGCAACATGAAATCGACTTTGAGGAATGTTACTTATGGACCGACGAAAACGGTACTAGCGTGGCTCAATGGAGACACTCGACGATATCAATAATATGTGATGTTTAGGATAGCCGAGATATGTGATCTTACAAATGCCAAAATTTGGAGATGGGTAATAAGCAAACTAAATGTTACGGACATCGACACCAAACGACAACACAGGCCTGAAACATACACAGAATGGTTCGACGGACCCAAATTTCTAAAGCTACCGCCAACTGCTGGACCGCCAGAAACTACCACTGAGAAACTGTTTCTGAGGAATTGCGTCCTCGTTTCCTTCACATGCGATGGGAAACAGCCAGAATCAAATTTGAGTACTTGCTAGAGGCGTTAAAGACTACCCGTACTTTTGTTGTGGTGCTGTCGGGCTTAAAAACTGCATGGTGTGGCAAATAAAAATTGTTATTACTGCCGTCAAATGGCAGCTGACGCATATGGCCCAAGTCCAAATATTCATGGATGACCGCGTCATACTCAGTTTTTGCCGGAATGTTTTTTAGGAAACGGCATTCGTTTTTTAGGAACTGAGCCAATGCCCCTGGTCTGGAGTGACCAAGGTTGATGTTGGTTGGATCTCGAAACGGAAGTGAGACCATATATCTCCCCGAAACATCTCTTCTTGTGGTTTTCTGGATATTAACCTCGCAGTCAGAATCAGAATCTTCTACCGGTTTTACCGGTAGATCCTCCACCTCCCAAAACCTTGTGAGAAGAGTTTCAAGTGCTTCCTCTCTGCTAACAGCGACCCTCGTGGTGAACGCGGCACACGAACTAACGGGGACCCCTTGCAACGGGCCTGAAATGACCCAACCGAATCTCGTCTTAAAGATTCGCACACTTCGGTCTGGATGCCGGAAAGGTTCACCGCTGGTATGACATCAATACCAAGAAGCAGATCGATCTTTGCCTTTAATCTAAAGGAGGGGTCGGCTAGACAAACATTGGTCCTCTCGAACCATTTGCATCGGTGGAATTTCATATATATTTCAAGCTAAGTAATTTTTTCCAAATTATATGTATATGAGTACATGAACATGCCTCCAGCATCCATACCCATACTCACATACATATAATTGTTTCCCTTGATTTTTCTGATCAAAGCAAAATTACTTTCGCGCAAATTTTTCCTCCTCAAAGGGGAGAAAATTTTGGTCCCAATTTTTTCATACATATATATGTGTCCAGTACATAAGGCGCCATATTTGTTCGCCCACTTTAAAATTTTTTCTCGCACTTTGGCATATATAGGCCAAGAATATAAGGCGCCATATTTCTTTGCCTATTTCCAATATATATTTTCTCCCAATTTCCAAAATATTAACACATATGTATGTAAGCATTGAAACAAACCTACGAAACTCAAAGTGATCTCCTACATATATATATATGCAAGCAGAGTGTGTGAATGTGACATAACAAAAATTACAAAATTTATCCAGTGCTAAATTAAATCCTAAAAAAAAAAAGTTTTTGTGCAAATACAGTCCACTCCTGGGAAAAGTGTGCGCGAAGTGAAAGGTGGTTCCAACGAAGAGAAAAAATTTTCAATACAAATTAATAAAGATTTTTAAACAAAAATATCAAAGAAGCTTACATCGGCTGTGCCGAAGTTTATATACGCTTGCAGTCCATGGCCATAATATTTTTACATATTCCAAATTCTTTTTCTGTATCTCAATTCATTAATGCACAGAACCTTTCAAATATCATTTCAATTTCTTCTTCTTCTTCCCCATCCCCTTTTACACGCATGAAGCGATTCGCACGCATACACATATAGTTTATGTTGCGTTGCGTCTGTATGTGTGCATGCGTGTGCTCTGTTGATTTGATGATGACGTAGTAGGCAGCAAGCCGAACCGATTTATATCGGCTGTAAGTTGTGTTCTATTTATGCGATCAGATTCAAATTTTGGGATCTGAGATTTTATATGAAATACTATCATATTGGTAAATTTTATGGCGATACTCCAATTTTTGCAAAAATGTTTCCTCCAGAGCTATATGATATAGTGGTCCGATTCTCCCAATTTTCATACTTTATTTTTCCCAGGTAATAAAAAGCCCCCAAAAAAAATTTCATCCCGATAGCTCTTAAGATGGCTGAGTAAAACGATCAGACGGACGGACAGACGGTGGGACGGACAGACGGACATGGCTATATCAACTCAGCTTCTCATGCTGATCAAGAATATATATACTTTATAGGGTCGGAAACGTCTCCTTGTGTGCGTTACAAACATCTGACCAATTTTATAATACCCTCTGCAAGGGTATAAAAAGAAAGTGAACCACCCTCTCACATATAAAGGCCACACTTAGACATTTCTTGTGTCCCGCGACTTCCTATAAAGTTGGGGCATATCAGCTAGACACATCAAAAGAATAAAAAAATTATTAATTTGTATAAAGAAATCCGATCCATTCACACCTCTGCATATTTCCATTCCATATTTTCATATTTTAAAGTATACCAGCACAGCTGCAAGCTCATGTGCCAAAGACCGGCACAAAGCAAACGACCAAAAATAGCTGTGCTGTAATATTTAATTATTAAAAATTTGTGTTCCGCGCTTTTGTTTGTTCTGATTCCAAATCGTTTCCAAGTCGTATCTTGGATTTTTAATATTGAATTCCCAAATTGTTCCAATCACTTTCAAGTGGTATATTTGGAGTTAGATTTAAATTCCAAAGCATTTCCACTTGTTTCCAAGTCGTATCTTTGGTTATATATTTGAGTTCCAAGGTGTTTCCACTCGTTTCCAAGTCGTATCTATGGTTATATATTTGAGTTCCAAGTTGTTCCAAGTGTCCCAAGTCGTATTATTGGGTTTTATATTTCGATTCCAAGGCGTTCCAAGCCGTTCCTAGGGTTTTTTGGCAGTGTTCTAAGTCATCCCAGACGTACCAGCTCGTTTTCTGGATTTTTTAATCTATTTCAAGGCGTTTCAAATCCGTTTTTTGAGTGGTTTGGTAGTGTTCTGGGGTTATGAGCACGAGCCCGTCAAAAGACGAGAAAGAAGCTGAGAACACTGCGGCCACGAGCAAATCCTCAATTGCTGCTCCAGGTCAGCGCCAGAGGAGTACCAGCCCTACTACTCCTCCTTCCCGAGCATTTCAAACCCTCTCTAGTCCATTAGCTCTCACGTCCGCACCACCAAGCACGATCTTTCAGCAAGCCACGTCAGAGCCACGTCGAGCAAGCCAAAAAAGGTTAAGCCACTGGTACTACCTCCACAGATTTTGGTAACCGCCCCAAGAGTAACTATGTCCGAATCCAAAAGGGTTTTAGTTGCTTCCACCATGGCTTTGAAGAAGTTTGTCTCCATTAGCGATAAACTAATTCAGTTTGAAGTCGACACCCACGTCACTTCGCTGTCCGAGGTCAGCGTATTTACGCTTCACGTCCGTCGTGATCGAGTTCAAGCGTTGTGGGAGAAGGTCGAGCAGGAATATGAGAAATACGAGGCACTCCCAGATGGTAAAGAAGATAACACTGAAGATTTAGCCATCCAAGCTAAATATGACAAATGCTATCAAGTGTACGAGCGATGCACGGCTCGATTAAACGGGCTTATCCACGAAGCGTCTGCTCCTACTCCTCCGAACCATCATGGGTTCTGCACCAGCAGAACGAGGCTGTCGATTGCCACCCATTGACACAGAAGTCTTTACGGGAGATTACTTAAAATTGCCTACGTTCCGTGACTTGTTCACAGCCATCTACATAAGCGTTCGCGAATTTCCCCCGTTGAAAAGCTGTACCATCTCCTAGCGAAAACGAGGGGTGAAGCCAACCTCATTGTAGCAAAATTCCCGCTTACAAATGATGGTTTTGAAACGGCATGGAATGCACAGCGTTTCGAAAATAAGAGACTTATCGTGAACACCCAATTCCGAGCACTTCTTGACCTGCCTCAAATTTCCCATGAGTCCGGAAAAGCATTACAGGATCATCGGAATGCTCTGCAGGCATTCATTCGTGCTTTTGAGCACTGTGGCCTGCCAGTAACCACTTGGGGAGGCATGTTCGTATTTTTCTGTTCCATCAAATTGCCGAAGAACACCCTTTCACTGTGGGAACAATCTATGGGTGATAAGACTGCCATTCCAGAGTGGCAAATGATGGACGATTTCCTCACTGAGCGGTTTCAAAAAAACCAAAATCCTGTGATCTCTGTATGAAGGAGAATGTCCCGGTGCGTCAATGTCCCCGCTTCCTTCAGATGCCGGTGCCAGAGCGGGTTGCATACATAAAGAAATAGTGCCTTTGTCTGAACTGTTTCGCAAGAGGACATCAAGTAAAAGAATCTGAAACGTATTTTCTTTATTAGGAGGCATGTAAATGTAATGTTTAAAATTGTGATGTAGTCGTTTAAGATAATAAAAAAAAATTACACATAGTTTAGTTTAGTGTATAGAAATTTTATATTTTTGGGTAGAAGTACATTTGTGAAAAATAATTGTAGGCGAATTCGAGATTATCTTTTATTATTATTATTATTATTATTTATTAAAAATTATATAAAATATAAATCTAATTGCAAGAAAAAACGTACTAGCTGCTAGGGCCATCGACGTGAACGTATATATTAAATAGAGTGGGGTATTTTATAATGGATTAGGAATTTTATGATTAAGGTAATATTTGCAGTAGTTGGTTCGTTAAGCAGTGTAGAAGGGGGTGAGATACCGAAGAGCCATATCCTCTCCCGTTGGAAGTTTGGGCATTGATCCAGAATGTGGTCAACTGTTTTGCGTTTGTTGTTGTTGCAGTTGCAGAGGGTGGGAGTTGAGTTCGCAATCGTACAAAAGTAGACCACTCTTGTTTACTTGCATTAGATGGATAAATGCAGCCCAATCCCGTAGGGTTGTGTGATTTGTAGCGATGTTGAAAGTTATTGCAGTTGTGTGCTAAGGTGTTGTTGGAGTGCTGGGTAAGTTGGTGACGGATGTCCTTCTCTGATATTGGAATGTGCATTATGGTTGGGGATAATGCGGTATTCGCGTTTTCATTGCCAGGGATTCCTTGATGACTGGGTACCCAAAGAAGCACAACATCATTAGAAATACAAATACTGCGGATATGGTTGATAATATCGAGGCTGCAGTTGATATTTTGTACTGATGATAATGTCGACATGCTGTCAGAGCAAATGATGAATTTCCCTCTGTTCTTCTGTGCGAACTGACAGGCTTGTAGAACAGCGAAAGCCTCTGCCGTAAAAATAGAGTAGTCGTTGGGGAGCAGGCCGTTGGCTATAATTACATTCCTGTTACCGACTACTGCGAAGGATGTGCAGTCTCTAGATTTCGATGCGTCTGTGAAAAGCCAGATCCGATTTGGGTATTTTTCTCTTTCTGATCTAAACAGTTGCTTAAATTGGTCATTGCTAGTGTCACTCTTTCTGCCAACATGAATGCTGATTAATATTTTTTTGAGATTTATAGTTTTGCAGTAGCCATGGAGGCTTGCAGGAAGGTCTCTTAGAATGACTAGGTATGTGGATATTCGCAAGACTTTGCATGGTTGCACATCTCCTGATAGCAGACATTATCTTGTAGTTTTTCTTGGCTGCTATTGCGCTCTTGAAGCATTTAGATAGTAATGAGTTTGGGGTGCAGCCAAGTTTAGCTATAAGTCTTATTGTTGATGCCACCAGTCTGTCTTTGATGGAGGGCATTCCTGCCTCTGCAAGGATGCATTTGATCGGAGAGGTAGGAAACGCATTGATGCTACGCCTTGCGGCTGTGTGATATGGAGGCATAACTTTTTTGAGTGTGGAGTTGGAGCACCACCCGTAGATTGGCAGCTCATAATCCAACTTGGAGAGTATAAGTGCCTTGGTAATATATGTTACTCTGGATTCTAATTTGGATCTTAATTCTAGACAGTGTTGTACAAAGTTAAATTTCTTATCGAATACAATTCCAAGTATTTTTAAGTTATCAACTAGCTCTATGGTTCTATTATTGAAAGATAAATAAGTAAAGGAGTGGTGATGCTTTCTACAAATATGAAGAACTTTGCATTTTTCTATGGAAAGTGCGGCCCCAGATAGGTCTCCCCACCTTTTTATATCATTTAAGACTCGTGTAAGGGTATTGTTAGCGACAATAGTATCTTTTATCTTTATGTAAATGATAGCATCGTCTGCGTATATTGCGAGTTGTATGTTTTTGTGTTTAAAAACGGTTGAGTTTATTTTTTCAAAAGCGAATAAAAATAAAGTTACAGAGAGTGGGGAACCTTGCGTGTGTGTTATTAACCCAAACTCGAACGAAGCGTTGAGCCATTAAGGCCTTTACTATATTAAAGACCCTTGGACCAATTCTCCATTGGTCGAGTTGATTAAGAACTGCGTGTATACCAACGCGTTCAAATGCTTTTCCAAATCAGTTCCTAAAATGGAGACATGATTTTTTGCTGAAAGGGCATCCGACACGAAATGTTGGATCTGAAGAAGAGAGTCAATCGTTCCGTGTTTGCGTTTGAAGGCTGCTTGGTTGTGAGAAATAAGCTGATTTTGGTTGACGAACCACATTAGACGGCGGGAGAGAATTTTTTCGAAGAGCTTGCTGAGGCAGGGGAGGAGAGAGATTGGCCGAAAGCTGCTGATCGAGTGCGCAGGCTTGTTTGGTTTCGGTATAGGCAAAACAATTGCTATTTTCCATATGTGGGGGTATGTTGTAGATTTTGATTAGCATGAGTTTGGCGTCGTCAGTGAGTCTTTTAATAATGGGGTATGAAATTCGGTCAAAGCCGGGAGATTATCCTTTGGTATGCGCATGTGATGCGTTATGTTTGCACAAGGATATACCACTCTCTAAGTATTTGGCGTTGGGGCTAACACTATTTGGGGTGTACGTTCTATGAACTGCAATATCCTTATTGCCAATGTATTCAGGCGAAAAGCTATTATCATTAGAAAAAACTGACCACATAGCACCGAACGCATCTGCAATTTCATGTGCTGATGTTAATACACGTTGGTCAACTTTAAGGCTTTTTAGTGGGGTGCTGGGGGAGCCTGTTAAACGCTTTACGTCGGTCCAGATTTGAGTTAAAGAGGATTTGGCAGCAATCCGTGAAGTGAAGCTTTGGAGAGCTGATCTTTTTGCGATCTTTGTTTCTCTTTTGAATATTGCATTTGCTTTTTTATAAGCAATTAAGTTATGTATATTCAAGTTGCGCTTGAAGATCTGCCATAGTTTTTGTTTTTCATCGCGTAATTTCATTGTGTTATTATTCCCCCAGGCTGGGTTGACTTTGAAGGGTGTACCTTTGGTTTCTGGGATAGACACGTTTGCGGCCTTGCGAATGGCTTTGGTCAGTTTGGCTGCACCCTGATGGATGTTGCTGTATAAGCAATCGGTTATATATAGAGAAAATTTTGACTTGAATCTATCCCAATTTGCTGCATCAGTTTTGTATTTCGGGGGGGTTGGGTTATTCTGGCGGACTGGAATTGTGTGACAATATTGGTTATGCTGGGAAAATGGTCGCTGCCGTGTAAGAAATTGCCAATTGACCAGGAGCACGTGTGGAAAATATCTGCTGTAGATATTGATAAGTGAGAAGTGGGTGGGTGATCCATTATTTAGAATTGCGATGTTGGATTGGGAAATAAATTTTTCCACTTTTTTACCGCGAGCGTTTGAGCATGCGGAACCCCACAACGGGCTCCACGAATTAAATTGTATTTTTAGAGGTGTTAGCCAGGTGGGTTTCTTGGATGCATATAACATCTGGGTTTTTTTCCCTAATTAGTATAATGAGTTCATATTAATTATTTGTATATTCCAATTTAAGATTTTAATGAACATTGGGATGTTAAAAAGAATGACATGTTATATGTTAAATTTAGAATAAGGGTTGGAATAAGTCAGATTAAGAGGAGGAGTCATCCATTGAGTCGTCTGTTGGTGTGAAGGTAGTTTCTTCATTTGTAGGCAAGAGAATTGCCGGGTTTTTATTTTTTGTTTTGTTATGCCAGTTTGAAGAGCAAGAAATAACTGGATCATTGGCTTGCTGTATACTATGGCTAGCGATTGCAGTTACGCTAGCATGCTGTTTATTTTGCTTTGGGGAGTAGGAGGTTGCTTTGTGGTGAAAGGGCGAAGTGGGGGGGAAGGTGGGTTATGAGGGTGGTGAGGGGGGTGGGGGGATATGGGGGATTCTTGGTGGGTGTTTGTGTTTGTCGAATCGCAGGTTTTTGTTGTTACGGGACTTTCGGTGATTTCTTAGTTTTTGATGGTTTCTGTTCGTGTGTTGTGTTTATCTTGCGTGGTGATTGCAGAGGCGGCTACCTTAGCGAATGAGGTGGAGATGACGGGGGGCTGAGCTGCTTAAGCAAAATTCTAGCTTCGCGTAATGTACATTTGTTACGCAATTTTATTTTGAGTACTTCTTTTTGTTCAATGTATTTATTGCAGGTAGGTGAAGAAGCTGTGTGGTCGGCGCCACAGTTTGCGCATTGCGTACGGGTGCATTCTTCTTTGGGGTGGGGTGGGAGGTTTTAGTTGGCACAAACGGCGGGATTAGAGCAATGCTTGACGGTATGTCCAAGAAGTTGGCAAGTTTTACACCTCATGGGATTGGGGATGTACTCCCTCACCTTGAGGCAATGGATAGATTGTTTGGAAGAGTAAAAAGATCAAAGGTGACTAGTACAACACCTGATGGTTTTGCCTTTCCCTCGAATTTTTTAGTGAATTTATATATTAATACAACGTTCTGCAGTTTTAATTCCGAAACAATTTCTTCTTCAGGTATGTTATTAAGGAAGGGTGCGTAGATTGTGCCCTTTGTGTTGTTAAGAGAATCGTGCAATTTGCATGTAACCTCGCAAATACCCGGCAAGTTGTTTGTTTTAAAGAATTCGTCAGTGACTTCTTTGCTTTTTACCAACAGGAGAAGGTTGCCATCGCGTAGTGGTGAGATGGAGAGCACATCAGGGCTGATAAGCTTTATTGCTCCATTTATTGCGAAGCAAGAATATTCCGATATAGGTTTCGCCTCATTCTTAGCAGACAAGGTTATGTATTTGGGCTTTTGCCCTGATGGTGTAACTTCAGGGAGTCCAGGGAAATCGAGAGGGATTTTTTGATGTTGTCTTTTCTTTTTAGCTTTTGGGCTGTCACTGAGTATGGAAAATCTGTTTTCCATTATATTGGGTGGCCCCGGGGCCATGTTTGTTGTGTGCGTACGCAAATAAGCGGCCGCGTGCTAAAGAACAAGGGGATACGAAAGAAGAATGTAAAAGTTGATAAGGTGTCGGGAAACTAACGGAAGCGAGTTAATTGAGAAGACAACCGAACGCGTTGAGTGTTAGTCGAAGACTGTGAGCTTATCTTAATTGTCCGTTTTATAGCATAGCTCGCAAATAACTGTTGACACATTTCCATTGTCTGCAAATAAGAGTGAAAGCACTCTCACAATAAAAAAGACTCAGACAGAATCTGTTTTTGTCGCGACTGACTTAGCCCGCTCGCGCTCTGATCGAGTCAAACACTGATCGATTGCTTGAGTTAAATTAAGTAAATTGTCTTTTCGGTATGTATGGGTAAACACACGCGATTGATGCGTTCTTTTTCTTTGCATGATACATTTTAATTGTATATGTATGTGTGTATTTACATGCACACGGAAGGCAGAGATCATTTCTGTTGAGTTTTTTAGTCAAACTGTCTTTTGTTGAGACTCTTTGTGTGAGCGAAAATCGAATTACTCTTTACGCGACACTCATTTGAGAGCGTCACACGAATGAGTCAATGCAAAGGGCTTGACAAAAACCAATTCAAAACAAAACAAAGAGAGCCGCTCTGAGCGAGATCGCGTCTGGACAATCTTTTCGGTTATGATACGAAGCAGAGCATATAAGAAAAAAACGATCAACTGTAATTTGCAAGGTATGTTTTATGGGCATATTTCGTTAAAATTTTGACCACCTTTAGAGTTGCTTGTTTTTTTCTTGCTAAATGTGTAAAAGTGTTAAAGTATTTTTATACCCTTGCAGAGCGTACCATAAAATTGGACAAATGTTTATTTCGCACAGAAGTAGACATTTCCGACCCCATAAAGTATATATATTTTTAACCAGCAGGAGAAGCAGAGTCGATGTAGTCTGTCCGTAGGTGCATATGAGTTTTACTCAGCCATCTTAAATGGTATCGCGATGAAAAATTGTTCATGGTTTTTATTACCTTCGTGAGATTACAGACTCAACGCTACATAAACTGTATGTGTTTGCATGGGGCATGACATGGCATGGGGAAAAAGAAAAAAAAGAGTTGATTAAGAACTGCGTGTATACCAACGCGTTCAAATGCTTTTCCAAATCAGTTCCTAAAATGGAGACATGATTTTTTGCTGAAAGGGCATCCGACACGAAATGTTGGATCTGAAGAAGAGAGTCAATCGTTCCGTGTTTGCGTTTGAAGGCTGCTTGGTTGTGAGAAATAAGCTGATTTTGGTTGACGAACCACATTAGACGGCGGGAGAGAATTTTTTCGAAGAGCTTGCTGAGGCAGGGGAGGAGAGAGATTGGCCGAAAGCTGCTGATCGAGTGCGCAGGCTTGTTTGGTTTCGGTATAGGCAAAACAATTGCTATTTTCCATATGTGGGGGTATGTTGTAGATTTTGATTAGCATGAGTTTGGCGTCGTCAGTGAGTCTTTTAATAATGGGGTATGAAATTCGGTCAAAGCCGGGAGATTATCCTTTGGTATGCGCAAGTGATGCGTTATGTTTGCACAAGGATATACCACTCTCTAAGTATTTGGCGTTGGGGCTAACACTATTTGGGGTGTACGTTCTATGAACTGCAATATCCTTATTGCCAATGTATTCAGGCGAAAAGCTATTATCATTAGAAAAACTGACCACATAGCACCGAACGCATCTGCAATTTCATGTGCTGATGTTAATACACGTTGGTCAACTTTAAGGCTTTTTAGTGGGGTGCTGGGGGAGCCTGTTAAACGCTTTACGTCGGTCCAGATTTGAGTTAAAGAGGATTTGGCAGCAATCCGTGAAGTGAAGCTTTGGAGAGCTGATCTTTTGCGATCTTTGTTTCTCTTTTGAATATTGCATTTGCTTTTTTATAAGCAATTAAGTTATGTATATTCAAGTTGCGCTTGAAGATCTGCCATAGTTTTTGTTTTTCATCGCGTAATTTCATTGTGTTATTATTCCCCCAGGCTGGGTTGACTTTGAAGGGTGTACCTTTGGTTTCTGGGATAGACACGTTTGCGGCCTTGCGAATGGCTTTGGTCAGTTTGGCTGCACCCTGATGGATGTTGCTGTATAAGCAATCGGTTATATATAGAGAAAATTTTGACTTGAATCTATCCCAATTTGCTGCATCAGTTTTGTATTTCGGGGGGTTGGGTTATTCTGGCGGACTGGAATTGTGTGACAATATTGGTTATGCTGGGAAAATGGTCGCTGCCGTGTAAGAAATTGCCAATTGACCAGGAGCACGTGTGGAAAATATCTGCTGTAGATATTGATAAGTGAGAAGTGGGTGGGTGATCCATTATTTAGAATTGCGATGTTGGATTGGGAAATAAATTTTTCCACTTTTTTACCGCGAGCGTTTGAGCATGCGGAACCCCACAACGGGCTCCACGAATTAAATTGTATTTTTAGAGGTGTTAGCCAGGTGGGTTTCTTGGATGCATATAACATCTGGGTTTTTTTTCCCTAATTAGTATAATGAGTTCATATTAATTATTTGTATATTCCAATTTAAGATTTTAATGAACATTGGGATGTTAAAAAGAATGACATGTTATATGTTAAATTTAGAATAAGGGTTGGAATAAGTCAGATTAAGAGGAGGAGTCATCCATTGAGTCGTCTGTTGGTGTGAAGGTAGTTTCTTCATTTGTAGGCAAGAGAATTGCCGGGTTTTTATTTTTTGTTTTGTTATGCCAGTTTGAAGAGCAAGAAATAACTGGATCATTGGCTTGCTGTATACTATGGCTAGCGATTGCAGTTACGCTAGCATGCTGTTTATTTTGCTTTGGGGAGTAGGAGGTTGCTTTGTGGTGAAAGGGCGAAGTGGGGGGAAGGTGGGTTATGAGGGTGGTGAGGGGGGGGGGGGGGATATGGGGGATTCTTGGTGGGTGTTTGTGTTTGTCGAATCGCAGGTTTTTGTTGTTACGGGACTTTCGGTGATTTCTTAGTTTTTGATGGTTTCTGTTCGTGTGTTGTGTTTATCTTGCGTGGTGATTGCAGAGGCGGCTACCTTAGCGAATGAGGTGGAGATGACGGGGGGCTGAGCTGCTTAAGCAAAATTCTAGCTTCGCGTAATGTACATTTGTTACGCAATTTTATTTTGAGTACTTCTTTTTGTTCAATGTATTTATTGCAGGTAGGTGAAGAAGCTGTGTGGTCGGCGCCACAGTTTGCGCATTGCGTACGGGTGCATTCTTCTTTGGGGTGGGGTGGGAGGTTTTAGTTGGCACAAACGGCGGGATTAGAGCAATGCTTGACGGTATGTCCAAGAAGTTGGCAAGTTTTACACCTCATGGGATTGGGGATGTACTCCCTCACCTTGAGGCAATGGATAGATTGTTTGGAAGAGTAAAAAGATCAAAGGTGACTAGTACAACACCTGATGGTTTTGCCTTTCCCTCGAATTTTTAGTGAATTTATATATTAATACAACGTTCTGCAGTTTTAATTCCGAAACAATTTCTTCTTCAGGTATGTTATTAAGGAAGGGTGCGTAGATTGTGCCCTTTGTGTTGTTAAGAGAATCGTGCAATTTGCATGTAACCTCGCAAATACCCGGCAAGTTGTTTGTTTTAAAGAATTCGTCAGTGACTTCTTTGCTTTTTACCAACAGGAGAAGGTTGCCATCGCGTAGTGGTGAGATGGAGAGCACATCAGGGCTGATAAGCTTTATTGCTCCATTTATTGCGAAGCAAGAATATTCCGATATAGGTTTCGCCTCATTCTTAGCAGACAAGGTTATGTATTTGGGCTTTTGCCCTGATGGTGTAACTTCAGGGAGTCCAGGGAAATCGAGAGGGATTTTTTGATGTTGTCTTTTCTTTTTAGCTTTTGGGCTGTCACTGAGTATGGAAAATCTGTTTTCCATTATATTGGGGTGGCCCCGGGGCCATGTTTGTTGTGTGCGTACGCAAATAAGCGGCCGCGTGCTAAAGAACAAGGGGATACGAAAGAAGAATGTAAAAGTTGATAAGGTGTCGGGAAACTAACGGAAGCGAGTTAATTGAGAAGACAACCGAACGCGTTGAGTGTTAGTCGAAGACTGTGAGCTTATCTTAATTGTCCGTTTTATAGCATAGCTCGCAAATAACTGTTGACACATTTCCATTGTCTGCAAATAAGAGTGAAAGCACTCTCACAATAAAAAAGACTCAGACAGAATCTGTTTTTGTCGCGACTGACTTAGCCCGCTCGCGCTCTGATCGAGTCAAACACTGATCGATTGCTTGAGTTAAATTAAGTAAATTGTCTTTTCGGTATGTATGGGTAAACACACGCGATTGATGCGTTCTTTTTCTTTGCATGATACATTTTAATTGTATATGTATGTGTGTATTTACATGCACACGGAAGGCAGAGATCATTTCTGTTGAGTTTTTAGTCAAACTGTCTTTTGTTGAGACTCTTTGTGTGAGCGAAAATCGAATTACTCTTTACGCGACACTCATTTGAGAGCGTCACACGAATGAGTCAATGCAAAGGGCTTGACAAAAACCAATTCAAAACAAAACAAAGAGAGCCGCTCTGAGCGAGATCGCGTCTGGACAATCTTTTCGGTTATGATACGAAGCAGAGCATATAAGAAAAAAACGATCAACTGTAATTTGCAAGGTATGTTTTATGGGCATATTTCGTTAAAATTTTGACCACCTTTAGAGTTGCTTGTTTTTTTCTTGCTAAATGTGTAAAAGTGTTAAAGTATTTTTATACCCTTGCAGAGCGTACCATAAAATTGGACAAATGTTTATTTCGCACAGAAGTAGACATTTCCGACCCCATAAAGTATATATATTTTTAACCAGCAGGAGAAGCAGAGTCGATGTAGTCTGTCCGTAGGTGCATATGAGTTTTACTCAGCCATCTTAAATGGTATCGCGATGAAAAATTGTTCATGGTTTTTATTACCTTCGTGAGATTACAGACTCAACGCTACATAAACTGTATGTGTTTGCATGGGGCATGACATGGCATGGGGAAAAAGAAAAAGATATTGCGAGTGTAACATGTTCACATATCAATTGCTCTCTGTACTCAGTGAAATACATAAATATTATTTATTTATACAAATCCAAGTTCTATGCATTTTCACGCGAGACGACTTTGTCATCAAGTGAACATGGTACGCCCTCTCTCCCGAGGCGACTCTTCGCCAGCCTTATACAAATATGTAAAGATTTATGCATAAGTAGACCAGCGTTGCTATGTGGCCTTTAGCTGTATAATACAATTGTTATAGAATTAAGAACATTCAATACAGACAACTCAAGACTAAAGACATGCCCTTTAGTCTTGCTTGCAATTACAAAATAATAATAAAGGAATTATTAATTGGCTGACGAAACATCAAAACTATACAAAGATATTATGATGGGCGGAGAACTTATCAAACCTATTACATGGTGACCGTGACATCGATACATGTGGACGAAAATAAGGTGTAAGAATTTAAAAGAAAGAAACACCGACCGCAACAAAAATAACAAACAACCTAAGTGAAAAAATCTGAGTGAGTAGAGAGAGTTATGGCAAATAGAAGGGGAGTGCAGAAAAAATAGAGAAACAAATAGCGCACATAAAAAGCTTGACTTTCTAAAGTTGAATCTTAAAGAGAAAAAGCAATAAACGCTCTCTTACTCAGATTTAAATATAATAAAAACAACAAATCATAAAACTTAAACTTCTCCTCCACCAAAAAATCTGCCAAAGAAGCCCAAAAAGTGTCCCAGAGACTGCCCGGACGATCAGCGAGCCAACCGGCGACGACCAGCTGGTGATGCTATAAGAAGACTTCTAAAAAAAAAAAAAAAAGAATGCTGTAAAACACCAATATATAAATAAGATAAAATATTGTAAAATTGAATAGAATCTTATCTGCCCAGTAGACGTATAGCCCGTTAAGCTATACGAACCAAAAGGTAGAATTTTGTAAGACACAACAAACCAGCAAAACAGTTATAAGATCCCAAATTAATTTCGTTTAAATTACATTCAAAAACTAACTAAAGGAACTACCAAAAAAGAATGAAATTAAAAATCAATTATAAAATTTATCTTAAAATTTAATAGTTTGCATAAATTCTTTAGTGACAGAAGAACAAATCAATCACAAAGAAAAAAAAATAATATAATAATACTTTTAAAAGTATTCAACAAATTGTCCACTCAAAAGTCAACAACAAAAACAAAACTTTTATTTTGAAAACATTCATGTACTTTATATGTATGTTTAACAATAGTATAAGCAAATTTGATGATATATATAGTACACCCAAAATGGGATTAATTCATTCAAAAACAGTGGATTCCACTAGGAATGTTATAAATAAAATTATCGAATTGATTTAAAATGAACAAATATATTGCTATTGATAATCGTCACACTTTTGTTCGCAAATATATTGTTTACAAAGCATATCTGCTACACAATAAATGTGTAACTAAAAGGGCTTTGACCTATATAGGATTTAAAAAAAAAAGTATGTACACGGGCAATTGTCATATCAATATATTTAAAAGAAAAATTCAATAAAAACATACAATTTATTAATTACAATTTTATAAAAATAAAATGTTAATTGAGTATAACACTACATTCTTCCCTAATGAAATGAATAGAAACCAAATACTATGGCCTATATATACGATTCGGATGAAGAGGTTGTAGTAGAAGGTTGTAAGTTAGGATTACAAACAAAAACAAAAAAAAAATATATATATATATATATATATATATATATATATATATATATATATATATAAATAATAGATTAGGTTTATGATAAGTTTTCGCATTAATGCAAACAGACTCCCTGCATCCGCATAATGAATATATATACATATATATCACGCAAACATGACCAGAAACGGAGCATTTATAAATTATTAATATTCATGAAATTAAGGAAACCTTTAAAAAAATTTTACAAATAGAGCAGAATAGAACAATAGAGAAAAACACATTAAATAAACATTCAAAGATTCTTGTCGATTCTTTTAATGATGCATGAAAACAGGGACACAATAAACAAAACGAACCGGTCAAAAAATATCAAAACTATCGATGAGGTTAACTTGGAATTAAATAGCCATTCATAAAAGATATAAGCTAGATATATTTATACCAACATTCATAAATACACCATTAACAGAAGACCCTAGGGAAAAACAGGAATACCGATCAGATAAAAGGACCCTAAAAACGCTTAAAGCAAGGTGTTCACGCCATCGGGTGAACAGCAATGAGCGGCGAAAAGCAGTGGGGAGTGAGGAGGGTTTTTTGAGCCTCGGCGGATACGGTCACACTAAGGAGAGTGACTTGGATTGATGAGAATCGCCATCTTGATTCTAATTCGAGAATTTTCCACGGCCACCCGAACTTTCCTTTTTAAAAACCCTGTTTAGTAAATAAAATAATTTTTAAACGAAGTTCCCGCACGTTTTTAATTATTTACTCACCAAATCAGAAGAAACGGCACCCGCCAGGTATTTGTATTTTTATTTGAATCCTTCCGCCCCTCCACGAACATTGATCCTTCGAGCCGAATATCCTTCCGCTCATCCAGCTTGCATCGGCGGAACTCCTGATGAGTACAACATTTCTTTATTCACATTTCATTTACCTCCTACATACTAATAAAAGTGTGGGGTTTTCCGCTCTTCCATAGCGACTTACACACTTTTATACACTTGTATGTACATACCTGACCTGTCCCAAAGGTTATATGGTATTTCCCGATCCTTAGTGTGTTTGTACAGCGTTTTTCCATTCCACGCCAAGTTACCTTTTTTCACTTGTCCAATTCCACTTTTTATTTTTTCCATCCACTTACATATGTATGGTTGCATGTACATATGTAATTGGGATCTTAATTGTTACACCCAAATGTATTTTCCACAGCTGTTTGCCAAGTCCGCGTAAAAGATCAAAAGACAAGAGAAAAAAACTATTAAAACTTTAAAAGTGTTATAATAAAAAAAATTAATTAAAGTGTTCACCGCGATTTCTCGTGTGTTAGAAATATTTCAATGGTCCAATTGTCCAGTTAATTTCCTCACGCGCATATCCGCAAACCGATGCACATACATACATACATACGTTGTCATATGTTGATGTACGCACATACATATTTATTAACACATAATCCAATTCGGTGTCGCACATTTATTTAAACAAAAAAAAGGAAAGGAACCCAACAAGGGCATTGAATTTCCTATCGTCCGATCGAGTTAGCTCAAGACAACAAATTATTTACGTGTTTTTGAACATCGCGCGTGAATACATACATATAAACTTACCTGTGTACATACGCATGTACATATATAAAAACACTTGTCCATATGCACTGATCGTTTGTTTTTCTTTTTTTTTTGGTCACACATTCGGTTTGCTCTTTCTTTCGCGCACAACACTCGCGGTGTGTGGAAAACGTCTTTTTTTGGTTTTCCGCACAACAACAATATTAAAAAAAAAAGAGAAGAAAAACCAATCAATCAACAAAAAAAAAAACAAACATTGTCCGACATCTGTTTCGGAGTAGTGGTCATACGTGAGTCGAGTCGTGATATCGATAGGCGGCTCGAGTGCGCCAATTTCAAATTACATTATTTCCGTTTCTTTTATTTTCCTAAGTATATACATTTATATTTATAGATAAATACATATCTATAATTCTTTTCGGCCATTATTTTGCCCATATATATATGCGCCCATATTAATAAATATATATATATATATAATTTTTCCCAGCCTTTATTGTGCCCATATATATACATATCCGTCCATATTTATAAATAAATATATATACAATTTTTTTCGGCCATTATTATTTTGCCCCTTCTATATATATGAGTCCATATTAATAAATATATATATAGTTTTTTCCAGCCTTGATTGTGCCCATATATATATATATATACATATTTCCAGCAATATTTATATAAAAATTTATATTCTTCTCACTATATATCTCTATTTATATACTTTATCCATGTTTTGTTTTATACGTACTCCCAGAAACTACACAGTGAAAGTTCGGCCTCAGAAGACTCCGGTGACCGCGAAACGTACGGAAGTACGTTCCGTCTGCAAGTTCCCGTCTGCTCGCAGCCTCAGCGAATCTCCAAAGTCCCGTCCGTCCTCGTCCAGCCTACCTAAGGTTCGCAGTTTCTCGGTTAAAGGCTCGAGTGAACACAAATCCCGCACGTGGTTGTGAAAACGCTCTTGAGCGTTCGGGTGTTAGTACTGAGAATTGGGATGTCTTACCCATCGCCATATGTACTAGCATATTTCCGAAGGCCACAATCCTCCTGTGGGAACAATCAGTGCCAAATAAGACTGTCGTCTCCACTTGGTACGATTTGAACCAATTTCTCACCGATCGGTATCGTGTACTGGATGCCACCGAAGAACATAAGACGGCCCCAAGTGTCCAAGCCATCTCCATTGGCCCCCGCAAATCCTCCGCGACGATGAAAGTCCAAGCGTTTTCCGCGAAAGCTCAGCTCAAACCGGCGTCCTGCAAGCTTCGCCATCGGAAAAATCACCCAATACGGCTTTGCACAAATTTCCTTGACATGCATTTGGAAACCATTAGACAGCAGGGACCCTGTTTGAACTGTTTTGCTCATACTTTGTTGCATCCTAGTAATGTGTCCGTGTCCTCGCCGTCCGATACGCAAGTCCCACCATCCAGCGCCACAGAGCGTCCATCCACGAGCGGCCAGCTCACGAATGCTCAAAGTTATTTTGCATCTACACCAGGCAATGGGCTCTTATTCACTGCGATTGTCACTCTTCACCATCACGGTGTGGGGCACCATATTCGTGCGTTGATCAACTCGGGGGCCGATTCAACCTTTCTATCCAAGCGTGTCTTCAACATGGTCCAGCCCTCCTTTTATCTAGTAGACGCCGCAGTTACTGGCATGGGCCAGAGTGATGGAGGATGCGCCGTAAAAGTGTGTCTGCTGATGCTGTCTCCTCCATGTGACAGGCTGAACAAGATTGAGGTCTCAGCCATGGTCGTATCCAAATTGTCGGGCGCCATTCCAACGGCTCCATTCCTTTACACGGTTCCGACGCAGTGTCTCGATCGCCCCCTGGCTGACCCGTACTACAACAAGACCGTGCCTATTGATATGATTATCAGTGTAGACCTGTTTCCCCACATCCTCGGAGAGCGGATCAAAAAGGATATTGGTGATTTCGTCGGGTTTGAAACTATCTTTGGATGGGTTCTGGGTGGAGCCATTATGCCTGATCCTCCGGTGTCTCGATTAAGTTTCACTGCACAGTCGCGAGTCAGTCCGGAAGCATAACTTGATGTACTCCCGCTAAGCCGGAAAAGGAGGATGATGTATTCAGCGAGCGGAATTTCCAGGAGACCACCCGACGAAGGAAGGACGGCCGATATGTTGTGTCCCTACCGTTCAAAAGTCCGAATAGTGTCGACTTGAGTCATTCAAGACCGATCGCGCTAGCCCAATTCCTGCGAAATGAAGCACGTCTTCTCAAGGATCCCGTCCTTAAAACGCAGTACGATGCCATAATTCAAGGGTACGAGGAATTGGGCCATATGATTCGGGTGACGCCGCCTCAGGACGGAAAAAACTTTTATCTCCCCCATCACGCGGTGTTTAAGCCCGACAGAACCACCACCAAGGTACGCGTGGTATTTAGTGCGAAGTCTTGCACACCGGGCCTACTCTTCAGGCCGATCTCACGCTTCAGGTAGTCAAATGGCGGTTCTTTCAGTTCGTTTTCAACGCTGACATAACGCAGATGTAGCGACAAATCCGAGTCGACCCCAGGCATACCCGTTTTCAGCGGATTCTCTACCGAGATCATTGCGGCAGTATTCAGGACTATGAGCTACAAACGGTCACGTTTGGGGTTAACTGCGCGCCGTTCCTGGCGATTCGAGTCCTGTTACAATTGGCACGAGATGTGCAATCGATGAATCCTCAGGCGAGCGAAATCCTTTGAAGCTACATGTATGTTGATGATGTCCTTGCCGGTGCTCATACTGAAGACGGCGCCCGTCTCGCCATACGAGAGCTTCAAGCTGCCCTTCAATCTGCGGACCTCCCGCTTCGGAAGTGGACTGCCAATAAGAAGGAAGTACTTCAGGCTATCCCAAGAGAGCACCTACTGCGAGAGGACTTTCTCGAGTTGGAAGACGCGAGCACTGCGAAAACCTTGGGCATCCGCCGGCAAGCCGCCGAGGACGTCTTCTTCTTCACCGTAGCGGACCCACCATTGAAGGAGTCGATCTCCAAGGGGCAGGTTCTGTCCCATATCGCTAAACTCTTGGACCCCTCTGGCTGGCTAGCCCCATTTGTTATCCGAGCGAAGATATTCATGCAGCAAATCTGGTTAACCGAACTGGGCTGGGATGATGCTCTGCCGCCTCTCATGCTGCAGCAATGGCACGAATTCCTGCAAGATTACCCAGGTATCAGTCAACTCCGCATCCCCTGTTGGCTAAACACCAGCGATACTCTCTCGTGGGAGCTTTATGGCTTCTGTGACGGGTCCCAGAAAGCTTACGGAGCAGCCCTATATGTGCGGGTTAGTTATCGCGTTCAAGTAAGCGTTCATTTATTAACGGCTAAGACCCGTGTAGCCCCGGTCAAAACAGTCTCGCTGCCTCGGCTGGAGTTGTGCGGAGCGGTTTTGCTAGCCGATCTCTGGGCGTCGATCGCTCCAGAACTTCCAATCCAGCCGTCAAACTCCCAGTTTTGGACGGACTCCAACATTGTGTTGGCTTGGCTTAATAAGCCCCCATGCAGTTGGTCCACCTTTGTGGCCAATCGAGTATCGAGCATCTACAAAGGCACCAATACCCAGTGCTGGTCACACGTGCGTTCCGAGGACAAACCCGCTGATCTGGCAAGCCGTGAGGTCTCTGCGGCCGAGCTGTCGGACAGTAGCCTTTGGTGGCATGGGCCGGACTGGCTTCGGCGGGAACCCGAGTACTGGCCAACTCTCAGTAGTGAACTTCCAGACACCCAACTGGAACGAGTTCAGTGCCACACCACCGCGACCACTCTGCTCGACGACGTTATCGAACGGTTCTCCAACTATGGTAGAGCACTGCGTGTCACCGCATACATCCTACGCTTCGCCGCCAAAAAGATTTTAACGACTTCCACTGTCCACCTCACCAATGACGAATTGCTCTCCGCTGAGCGCGCCTTGATTCCGATCTCCCAGCGTCGAGAATACGTCGCGGAGATACGGGCACTTGGTGAAGGACAATCCCTTCCACCATCCAGCACTCTACTCAATTTGCACCCATTTCTCGACCAACATGGGATATTCCGCTCCTGCGGACGACTCCGGGCCGCTGAATCCCTCCGGTATTATGAATGTCACCCTATTCTCCTCCCCTATAATACCCATTTCACGCGCCTGCTTGTCGAATTCGCCCACCGCATCACGTTGCATGGCGGCAATCAACTGATGTTGCAGTATCTGCGAACCAAATTCTGGATTCCACGGATTAAGAATTTGGTGAAGTCCCACATCAAGGGGTGTAAAGTCTGCATCGTTCATCGTCGACGACAACAGACTCAAATGATGGGTGATCTCCCTCGAGAGCGCATCACGAACTCCAGGCCTTTCACCCACACGGGCATTGACTTCGCAGGGCCTTTCGCGATCAAGAATTACACTGGGCGTGCGTGTCTTATTACGAAGGGTTATGTCTGCGTCTTTGTGTGTTTCAGCATGAAGGCAATCCATCTCGAGGCTACCTCCGACCTCACCACTGAACTATTTCTCGCAGCCTTCTCTCGGTTTGTCGCACGGAGACAATGCCCACAGTGCGTTTACTCCGACAACGGCAAAACCTTCGTAGGGGCCTCAAAGGCGCTCGAAAAAGACTTCCTGGACGCCACCAAGCTTTAAATATTGAAGGCATTTCCTCCAGCACTATTTTACAAGTCCTCGTCTCATGTTAGGTACACGTTCGAGAATCTTTCCACTCTCCCGTGTAGAATCGAGGTGTGCCTAAAATCCAGTCCCATTTCTCTCATGAGCGAGGACCCAGAGGATCCACTTCCTTATTGGAGGACCGACCTTATCCAGCAGGCTTTCTGCCGCCGTTGGAAGAGTGAATAACTTAGCTCCACAAACGGAATAGGTGGAAATCACTGGCTCGCAGTCTCCAGACCGGCGACATCGTGATCGTGTCCGAAGATAACCTCCCCTCCAACGACGCTTTGGGCGAATTGAGCGCACTCTGCCCGTTCCCGTGCATCGACTAATCCACTTTCCCCTCCGTAATTTCTTTCGTTGCAGTTCTTCAGATCGCCCCTCCATAACGACATGGCCCCCACGCGTTGGCCGCACCGCCGCAGCAAGCGATCTGCTTCACACGGGACGAACTCGTACCGATGCCGGGTCTGTCGGGGGTTCACGCACTCCGGCAGTGTCAGCGCTTCCTGAACCCCTGAGGGGAAAAACGGCTCGGGGCGGTGCTTATAAATAAGTGCTGCCCCAATTGCTTGGCACACGAACACTCATCCGACGCGTGCCGGACTCGCCATGGTTGCCGACGATGTAGGCAAAATCACCACACCCTGCTCCATATGGCCGACCAACCACCAGCCAGTCACCATCCCCCGGACGTGATGAACCACCTCCACAATCCCGCGCCCCCGTGATCACCTAGTCCTCACTGCTCCAAGCCAGGACGACGAAGGTCATGCCAACGGCAGTCATCCAGTTGGGGAACGGCTCGAAGTCTTTCGAGACCCGCGTCCTCCTAGGCTGACCGTGACCAAGGTCGGTGTCGACCAAGCGTGTATGGCCGTTGTCGAATCGAGGTCCGATCCTACGTTCCGGCGGAAAATCATTTTCCGTGTAAAGGAGGACCTGCTCATCCGCACTCCCATCCGGGAAGTGTCGGCGTCGGTCCGGGAGAAACTTTCCACTTTGATCCTGGCCGATCCCAATTTTTATCGGCTGGCGTCGGTGCCCGTTCTGATCGGGGCGGACCCCTATCCTGAGGTCCTCCAACCATGCTGTGTGCCCGGTCATAGCGGTACTCCCGCATCCCAAAGCACCGTGTTCGGATGGGTCGTCTCCGGCTC